>KK119706.1:394210-423142 GCA_000611955.2 Stegodyphus mimosarum
CTTCCTTATAGTTTAAATTTGTTTTCCTTTTGAATAATGTTTTTGAAACCGACCATAATTTATCTACGCAAATGCATCTGCGTCTGTTTTATTTTCTTTAGAAACATTTAACTCTGCGTTGCTCTTTTATTTTTCTTTCCGTAATTTTTATATTGCAGCTTCAACAGAAATTCTAATTTATGCAAACACCGTTGAATATGTTATCTCGATTTCATTCGCCAAATTTATGCAAATATGTACGAAGCAAGATACCCAAGATACTTCCGAAGGGAAGTAAGAAATATAGCCAAAAATAAAATCTGAATTCATTTAGAAGCATTACGAAGGGCGGCAATTCATTCGTCACTTCTAACGGTCGTCTAATTTCGTTACACTCCAGGAAAGAGCGAATCAGTTCTATTTGCCTTCAGCTTTTGCTTTCAGTGGAGTATTTGGGTTAGATTGCGCAAAGAATCCAATTTCGATGCGCAGTGGAATAAAGGCTTTGAGAATTAATCTACTGTTTGCTTTTGGCAATTACACATACTTTGCTGCGGGCTCTTATTTCATATGGAGAACACACACGATGTCTAGAATCTAAAGATAATGAAGCTAAGAATTACTTCATTTGCCAAACAAAATTTTGAAGCATGGAAAGCACTTACCGAAGCTTAAATTGATTGACTTCTCTCTGACTGCAAGGAAGCCCCCATGAGTCCTAGTACCAAAATAGTATAATTAATTACTTCGAATAAAAACTTATTTTATAAAAGTTAAGAAATAAATCCTTTTACAATATTGATTTCTTACATTCTCAGAAATTCTCTACGAATTGCATCAAGCAGGAAGCACTAGTTATTAATTGCGATCTATCATACTTTGTTCTTATAACATCATCTGTTTTTATTCCTTTTAAGAAGTTATCACTTTGATTTTGAAATGAGAAATTAGCAAGCTCAGACTTTATTAATTATTGCCAAAGATTTCGAGGAAGGATTAATCAGATTGCATTGTTTCTGAATAATACATTATTATTCGGTAGTCTGCTAATGTAATAAATAGGAAATACTTCTCATCTACTAGATATTTAAATATATATTTTTAATACGTAATTTAAACGCACAATTGCAAGAAACTAGATGCGTTCCCTTCAGTACGCTGTTCATTTACTGATTCATTGCTTAGACACTCCTATGTGTGACTAGGAGGTTAGAATTACAGGTTTTTCCTTTTAGCATATTTTTTCGAACGATTGAGCAGAAGTCCACATATGTGGACCGAAGCAGCGAAGAAGTTGTGATCACTTGTATATCTATCTCTCTTTTTCGGCGGGAGGGAAGAAGCAAATGTTTAATCTCCCTGTCTACTCTGAGAAATGAATGAGTTCATTTTCAAATATTTGTCCGCCCTAAGCTTCTTCTGCTCCGTATATCTGTCACCTGAAACAAACAGGTGGAAGATAACTCATCACTGAACTAGGATATTGGACCTTCTATCCTCCTCTAACGGCTCTTTAGGTAGAGGACGAAAGCAAATTTAAGCACCTTTCACAATGCTCTAATCGTGCGCCGGCTAGCACACTGGTCTGACTCGTCGTGTTTGAATATCGAAGAAAACTCAGTTAATTTTCAGATAGTTATTGCTTCTAAAAGAACTCTTCCTAGTCTGTGGATTTAGGTAACGGCTGAACGAAATTATTGTTCAAACATTAAAGAAAAATTTTTAAAAAATGTTAGTATTCTTTAATGTTAAAAAAATAATTTTACCTTTTTAAAGTAAACTTCAAAATAAACTTAACTACACAATATTAAGCAATGAAATTGCTTTAATTTGCTTGACTCAGTGAAATAAAAGAATTAAATCAATTTTTATTTGTATAGGCTCTAAAACTGTATTATGCTTTGTGATGCGATTTATTTCAAGATTTTTGTGTCCTTGACCTTTTTATCTCCTTAACTCATGCTATTAGATGTAGCACAGATAATTAAAGTCTCGTATTTTTAATATAACCAATGAAATTCTTCTACTGTTTGAAATCGCAGTAGAGTACTTTGCGTCACTTATAAACTGTGCGGTGCCCGCTATCAGGCCCTGTGCCATTGGAAATTATTGCTATTGCTAAGCTGATAATCTTTAAAACATTTTGAGCTAATGATTCAACCTTCTTTCTTTGCAATTTTACTTTTCTTTACTAAACAACAATAAAATGTATATGAAAGCTCTGTCTCGCTTAATTATACTTTTTGATTCGTTATAGCAAATTTTTATTAGGCCAGGTCAAATCAAATATTTTCTAAAAGAAGCTTCGTTGCTGTCAACATATCAATTAAATCAAATCTGTCTGGTAGTTTCAGTATATTATTAAATATTGACTTCTTTTCAGACGCGGAAATGTGTATCGCCTGCCTTCAATTTTGTAAGAAAATAAACCAATTAACAAAATAGTAACTGAAAAAGAAACGAGTATTTACAAAATTTTTTGTAGACTTTCTGTGAGCATTGAGCAAAAACCGACTCTAAGTTGTGTCGTCTGCGGATGAGGAATGGCTTTAGTTTAATACGTATTATATTATCGTTGTCTTAGTAGAAGTCACATGTAAAGAAGCAGTTTTTCAGGAACCACAGAAAATAGAATTGATTTATAGATGTTTTAGCCGTATGGAATGTAGCCCTACGCATGACCGATTAAAAGTAACAAGCATAGATACTGTTACTTTGAAAGCAAAGTGAATACCTGTACAATGTTTCCGAAAGTCTACTATATTATAGTAAATAAATTTCTCTCTCAACTTTGTTCTGAAACGGTGTAAAAATACTGCGAAAACAACGTTTAGGCGGACTTAAAGGTTGCAAATTATGATTATTTGCTTTGAATACCTTAAGTTTAATACACGATACCTCTCCCCGCCAAGATGGCGAAGCTAAGGCCTCTTCTAATCGTGTCTCCCATTAACCCTTTGAACTCCAGAATTTTTCCCCGAGTGATGAAAAGAATGGAAATCAAAGACTCTTTACAAAAGCCTGTGATAATTATGGAGAGGGGGTAGGAGAAGGGGTGTACAAATGACTGCTCTGTTGCGAAAGAGCCAGCCAATGGCAGTGGAGCTTGAAAGTCGAACAATATCTCTGTTGTGCAATTTGTGGGCATGCTACACTTTTCTGAAAAATTCTCTAAATCCTTCCTTGCATAAATATTAGATTTGATTTAAAGATGGAAGACCGGCTATGTTCATAAATAGAACATACTAAATGAAATTCATGCTGGAATGAAAGCTTTTATCCTTGGCAGCACTTCATTTTTCAAATGTAATGCATGGTATTTCAAAACTACTTGGAAAATTCCTTTTAAATATTTTCATTGTTGTTTCAGTTATAAAGAGAAACAAATTTAAAATAAAATCCGAGTGTAGCATAAACTTTGCATGTTTTTGCTGACCTGAGTTAAAAGTCACTTTACTTTTGACTGAGTATTCTTTTTTCTGCAAGGGATTCTTAAAAGTTTCGTTAACTTTCTCATTTAAAATTAAAATTAAATTTGTGCATCTCGTAGAATTGTTCCAACAAAGTTTTATTTATTTTCATTTTCATTTTGTTTTATTTTTACGTTTTGTTTCATTATACTTATTTATTTATTTTGGAAACTAGCAGAACTGAAGATGGAAATGTGGTCACTTTAGTCAGACTGCTAATTAAAAAACAATGATTACAAATTCAAAACCTCGAAAATCTTATTGATTAACTGATTAGAAAATATATATAAGTATTTTCTGAACGATATGGCATAAGCATATTAAAGCTGTAAAAGATTCTTCTTATCGTACAGGTTTGTGCAAATTACAATTAGTTAATTGGTTCAAGGATAATGTTTTAATAAAAAAGGTTTGGTAATAAAATCTACTTTAAAGTTTATGTATCCTTTAATCGATTCCTTTTTTCGTACCCAGACATCAATTGTCACCTGTCACTCTTAACTTTCGTTGTTACATTTTAATCTCTCTTCTGGTACATTATAATGTAGTGAATTTCCATTTACTACTAAATAGTTTCTATCTCTTATGTACCTCGAAGTAGAAAACGTTAAACTTTTCGTCATACTGTCATTTTCTCAGGTATTTTGATAAGTATAAAGAAATCTGATGATAAAATGTTAAATTATTTAGTCAGTATCACCAATGATAATCTTTCATCCTGCAAAAATGTTAAGCAACACTAAAACACATAACTTCTTCTTCTTAAATTCTTCTTTTTTTTATTTAGATTAATTAGATTGTGTGACAAGCTTACTGATTATTTGCTTAACACTAGCGCTAACTTATGATTAAATAAATTAATTACGACAGAGCATACAATAGAAAGCTGGCTAAATAAAGGGGTGCCTTTTCGGAGGACTTTCTAAGGGCAACTGATTCGTATAAGCGTTACACTTGGTGAAAACCACGAAAGCATCCATGCAAACAGCCCGTCCAGTAGAACTGGAACTCGTGTCAAACTATCAGTGCTCAAGTGTTTTATCCACTTGACTACTAATGGGCAGCAGAGAGGTAAGAGAAATAGGAGTAGTAAGTTTCGGGAAGAACGCTTATTATGTTACAAGAAGACTAGTAAGCCTCGTATTTAAAAATCCCTTTCCCTAAAAGGTTGGGTACAGATGGCAACATTTTTCATGTTTTGATCCATTTAATATTATTTCTCATTACATATGTAATACTTTACTGTTGCTAAGACAGAAAGTAGCAATCTCTCTCTTTCCGTAATAAGCGTTAAGATGTTAATTATTTAAGACATTTAAACCTCGGTTTTCATTGATATGTTCATTAATTTTGTACTTATACAACATTGTTGAAATTGCATTTTGGAATTCAGGACGTTTAAAAATGTAAGCCTAATTTTTTTTTAAATATAGCTTTCTAGCTAATAACTTCGAAATTTGATCCCAAAAACAGAAATAAAAATTCATGTAATTTAAATTTCGGTTAGATGGAAAAACTTAAACCTTACACTAAAGTAACCGTTTTACTATTTGATTATTTTAAATTTAAGATTTCAGTAGAAAGAATCCATGGTAAATATTCAGTTTAGTTATCGTGTGCATAGTAAGGGTATGTTCAACAATTAAGAGAAAACAATAGAAGCCATTTCTATTGGCGTAGCATTATATGTTGGAAAATAAGTAACCAGTCTAATTAAATTTTCTTCTAGTATTGATAAATAAATTAATCTTTTCCATGAAAAAGCAGATATGGAGTTTTGCATTTACGAGTAACATTAACATTATTTTAATTGTCAAAATTTACACTGTAGAAAAATTAAGGCTGTTTTTTATCGCGTTATTTTTATATGACTGTAAACTCTTCTTGCCTGAAATCTAGTTTTCCACTATTTCTTTGAAAATATTATTAATTCATTTTAATAGAGTATGCAAGGGATGTATCATAACTTCCAGTGGCCTTTATAAAAAATTCAGAGCCAAATTCTTATACTCAGCATTTAAAGATACGGAAATATCTAATTTGTTCTCCTTTCAAAGATAAGGTTGTCGAATATATTTGTTAAAACTAGATTTTCTTCTTAAAATAATCCCTTCATTTAATTGAACAAGCAGTGACAAATAGAATATCATGAAGAATCGAACGTCCCGTAAACTTGTAAGTTATTTTTCCTTCCTTCCAGCATGCCTTCGTGGCGTAATGGTAGTACACACGGCGCGTATTTCGAGCGGTCCAGGTTCGAGTCCCGGCGAGGGCAATGTACATTTTTCATGTCTCCTGCTTCAAAATAACCTAATGATTCTACAAACTTACGGATTAATTAAGAAGACTTCCGCTTAGAAACGAAAACATGGTTTGATTTTTCACATTGAGTTACTGATTCATATGACAGTAGACATGCATTACTTTTTAAATATTCTTTTGATGACATATTTCGAACTTTTGTTTCATACGTGTACATGCTCAAGCTTTAAAGACATGTTTTTATCAAATCTACATTTATATCTTATAGTTCACATATGATAACATGTGACTTAGCCTTCTCTAATCTATAACACATGTTTGTAAATTTATTTAAATATAAGACTAAATGGTAAGGAAATAGAAAATAAGTTTTATTGTTGGCTAATTTTAATGATGCTGATTTCGAAGTAAAAAAAATTATATCACTTAAGAAAATCTCTTTTAGCTGACCGACGAAACCAACCTTATTATAACAGCTTACGACTGTGATTTTGCAATGCTTATAGCTGCAACATGAAATTACGCAAATTCATTTTTTATTGCTATTATACCGCAACTTCAGTTTTCGCTTAGTTGCTCAGATCGGTCTCCTTAGATACCGCTGGACTCAACACGTTCTCAGACCCTGCGTTGCCATCAGCGGATTTTTCTACGATTTGACGCCAAATTGCGCCAAATTGCGAAATTTGCAGAGTATTTGACTTATTGCACAATTTGTGCAATGAAGACTCCGCTGCTCCTTCACCGGTAATCACAGTTCTATACAGTATAATAAATTCTTGCAACCGTATTAATATACCTATGTCCAGATTATACCTACATTTGATTCTAGACATATTAGTCAAATGCAACCCTAGATTAAGTACATTTGGCGCAGGAAATTAGACTCACCCACATAGCGATATACTTTTTGTTCATACTATGTTATTGACACTTAGTTCGGAACTCAGTGCAGAGATGTTTGGGTGGGGTTTTATACTCAGGAAACAATTTAAAGAAAACAGAGGGAAACGCGAATGGCTTCAATTCACGATCAAAACACTTATCTAAAAACATTATAAGTCTTAGGTTTTTCTTCCGATGGTCAAAGCAATTTGATATATATATGCATTCAGTAGTGATGCATATTTTATGTGAAAAGCAAAGTAAAATAACTCTGCTTTTATAAGCAGAAAATGATAATAATTAAAGTATCATTTTAAAGTATCAAACCTTGATTATTATATAACACATTACTTTTAGTTTGTAGAGTCATTAGGTTTTTATGAAGCAGGAGATGTGAAAAATGTGCAATGCCCTCGCCAGTACTCAAACCTGGACTTCTCGAATATGCGCCAAGTGTGCTACCATTACACCACAAATGCATGCTGGAAGGGAAGAGAAAATACCTTATATACTCTCCCTATTAAATGGCGACTGGGAGTTAGGGGACCCGATTGCCAAAGTCTGGGGGTGATGAATTATCATCTACCATCGGGGGTCATTAGTTTTTTTTTTTTTTTCAAAGCAGGAGACATGAAAAATGTGTAATGCCTTCTCGAGGACTTGAACCTGGACCCCTCGAATATGCGCCTAGTGTGCCGGAAGGAAGGAGAAAATACCTTATAAGTTTACAAAAGATATTTGCAGTTGGAGATTTAGAGTGCATTTATTTGACTGAGACGTAAGATAAGTTATTGTAATTTAGTTATTTAAGCTTTGTCTGTTGAAATAAGGTACAAACTATATAAAGTTAATTCTAAATTTTTAGTTCTTCTAGCTAGCCTTTATGATGCAAGGTATCACTGTAACATAACTTAAAAGTTGAACAAATAGGTAGAGAAAACAGATAAGTGGAGTATCTAAAACATTTATCGGTAAGTGACTTGCAGGTGTACGGCTAAAAATAATTACCAATAAGATAAGTCTGCTGAGTATACTCTTTAACAAGCCCTGGTTTACAATCTACTAATTACTGGTAACTACTATGTATAAATTTAACCCTTTTTGTATTTTTTTCTCTTTGAGAGGATAAAAATCGAAATTAAGAACTGTTAAAAATTCCGAAATTAAGTAAGTTGATTTAACTTCCTTTACCAATATAAAATTAGGCGATTCCATAGCTTTTGATCGCCAACCATAGCTTTTTATCCATAGCTTTTGATCAATTTTCTGAGATCATATTTTATCATTTTGAATAGTAGTTAATATCTTAAGAACTATGCATTTCTTAACAAGCAAAATTATTTGATTTTTTCTTGCATGTGTATGTGAGTGTGCTCCAGAAAGAAACAGAGCTTGTGTGTATGTGCATTGATTTACTTTCAATAATTTCTCTGCTCTACCGAAAACACTTCAGTGCTTCATCAAATCGCCATTCTACATTTTGAAATGAAGGTATCAAGCTGTTTATTCTTAAGTCAGTGACTGCTTATTATTTGTTTATATGTGTTTACATAAAAGCAAATTATTGTCATAGTTCCACTTACATACGGTGCTCAAAATAACGCTATTTACAATTTTGGTATGATGTAAAAAACACTATTGTTTTGATCATTTTTTCTTTATACCACGGCCTATTTAAGCTGTAATAAGTTTATTAATTTTTACGTAAAGCACGTATTTTTTGCACAGCGCGAACCTGACTGTAATATGAGTCATTTTTCCCATAACAAGGGGATTTTCAGAATTTCCTGAATTTTGGTCGCAATTTTGAAGCACTGAATTTCTTCTCCTGCGTTTGGTCTTATTATGTCAGCTCATACTGACGAAAACAGTACGTATCTTGTCGCATAAACTGTTGTAGAATTATAAGCAAACACTGACTAACAGCAAATATATTAATGCAACCTTAAGTTATAAATGTAATATAGTTAAATGAGTAAAGCTCTTGAAAAGATAAACACAAATTAAAATTCTGGGTATATCTATTTTCTTATTATTTTATATTTTCGTTCTGAAAATCGATCTTTCGGGGGATAGGAAAACAGTATTTTGGAATCCTAACAAAGCTTTACAAACTGCAAAAAGAAAAGAAAAGAAAATACTGAATCGCAAAAATATCGTCAGTTTTTTTTTTTTTTTTGAATTTTTATATCTGCTTATCTGCGGCTCTTCGACAGCTAACATGCATTATCATTATGCATTTATGGATGAGTTGACTCATATATATGTTTTTCATTATATTTTGTATTTCTATTTTATTTATTCATAAATTTTTTATATTTTATTGAAAGCTCATTAGTTAAAAAAACCTTCCTTGTTAGCTCCTGCTACTAGTTTAGTATGGCTAGAACATCACACAGGATTGAGTAGTGATATGACAGAGGCTAGCTTAGGTCTCAGTTGCCATCTACTCTAACTATATATATATATATATATAATTACATATATAAAAAATGGTATGTCTTTAAATATGCTGCCTCTCTTTTATGTACTCATTAAATTTACATATTTCAGGATTAAGTGATTAAAAAAGTTTGAAGCGGAAAGTAAAATAAAAACTGATTTGGTAATTAACTCGGAATAAAATCTTACATTTATAATAGAAGTGACAGTTAAAATTTATCTTATAATTTTCATTGTTATTTAGGCCTATTATTTGATCGTCAAAACGAAAGTGTCACTTAATAACCTAAGTTTAAACTGTAGCGGATCATAATTGAAAAAAAAAGTATCTCTTTGTATAAAATACAAAGGATTAGTAAATCTCTGTATTCTGTAGAATAGGGTGCCCTAATAACAGGTACCTAGTAAAAGCACATAGAGCAGTCTATAACAATCATTCATAAAAATAGCGTCATAAGTTTAAATAAATTTTATAAAACCGCTTTGCTTGTTTTTGAAGGTATTGACAATTGAGTGGTTGCGTTGGTTGTAATTAAGTATTCATAACTGTAAATGATAATATCAGAGAGTAGAAATGCAACTGCAGTTTCAAAGTGCAAATAATGCCAACTACTTAATCAAAAATAAATAATTAAATAAAAATCTGAGGAACAAAATCATTCTATTTTGAAAACATTAGAAAAATGTTCTGAACGCCTTATGCGAAAAACATTTCCTTAGTTTTAATACGATCTTTTCTATTTTCTTCTGTTTTTATCTGAAGCTTTTCTTTTCTTTGAAATGTGGTAGCATAAAGCTGCTGACTATTTGATGAACAACCGAAGCATTTCATAAAAGGATAAGATGCTTACTTTTGATTTTACTGAATGTATATTCCTTACGATGTTTTACATGAATGTAATAAAAATTGTTCAATGTTTTCTAACTATATAGGTAGTATAATTATGCCTCAAAAGGCTTCATAAATATGGAAATTTGCTTAATCCTTCTAACAGCATGAAATTGTCACAAATATATTAAAATGTTTTTTCCTATCATTTTAATGAAACCTGAGCAATTTTATACGCATTTCTATGGTTTTCGTTTGTTGATGACGTTTGACGCATCATCATTCTTAAGAATGTTTCATGGATTAAAGAAATATCACATTTTATTAAAACTTTTCTGCTCTTTTTCTTGAAGCATGATTGATAAACACTTGAAATGCATGTTTCTGTATTGTAAGTGGCGATGGAATGATTAGGAACCCAGCTAGAACATCCCGTATCGATTAGCCGAAATATCGTCAAAAGCTGAAAATGGCTTTCCCTCTGTCTCTTCTATCCTTTTTCTCTAAACCACAAAATAAAACCAAACTGAAGTCAAGATGATCTAGATCAAGCTGAGACTTCCATGCATAATAGAAATGTATGCTTTATGTATCTGTCATGTTTTGTATCCGAAAACGGTAACTATAACAGCATTTACGTTTACTCTTATCCTGTACCTAACGTCTGCTCTTTCATGTACTTTATTACAATGTTATGTTAAGTATATTCCCTAACCAATTATCATTTCCGCTGGCTGGGCAACCAAAGCTGCAAGCATTACAGATAGTCGGCTGTTGCACAGTTATGCTGTTTGTGTTTAAAATTAAAAATGCCTAAATCTTTTCGTTTGATAACAAACTTTACGCTGTCTTCAGCGACATTTAATGAGTTTAGTAAGTTTCAGTTTTTTTCTTTTTCTGTTTTTAAGTTCAGGTATATTAAGCTTTTAAAGTTTAAAACATCATTTTCCTTTTATGCTTTCAATTTTAATAATGAATTTTGTAGACAGGATCCTATTTGTACTGTATAATCTTATTAGCTTATTAAGGATATGCAATCTTGTGGTTTCGCAAAGCCGTGTAATATAATTTATTAGGAGTTTATTAGCAAACGAAATAAATAAAGAACACGTGGCTTTTATTTTCAGGAAATAAAGTTTAAACCGTGTTTTCTGCTGTTAACAAAAGAATATGATATTATATTTTTCAATTGTTTACGATTATATTATTTTTATGGATGAATCGGTGGTGTAGTTAAATGTTTTGATCTTGACCATATGCAATAAATTCCTTTCTTCAGGAGTATTAAATAATTCCTTTCTAAAAGAATTTGAAACCTTAGGTCAGATTGTTTTTTGCGCTTGCCTATAGAACCCTCAAAGAGACTCTGTTTGCTACCATGGTGCGAAAACTATTTCCTTCACTAATCCATCAAGTCCACTTTCATTTGGTTCTGAGAGTCCTGTTTCCCCCAGAGGCTATCTCAAGGGGCGGGGGTGTAAGAGTATAAATTGAATGCGGTGGGGAGAGTGTGGAAGAGAACTTCTCTGTTTCCCTAGTCAGCTGATTGATACAGTAAATTCTTTGAAAAATTTTGAGCATATTGTGTTTAAAATCATGTAACTGAAAAGTATTTATATTTTTCTTAATATTAAGTCAAAGCTGTGCCGGATTTTAAGCACTTTAGCTCGCAGATGAATGAGAAAAAAATTAACTGTTGATATACTCCATTACTTTTAAGCGACATTATGACATACTGTAATAATAATTAATTATTTATTATAATTTCGTCTTCGAAGTACTAATTGCTTTCGATTTCGAAAGTTCAGTAAGATCATAATTAACAGCCAAGATTTCTGCGCTGTTTTCTTTACCAAGAATTTCGATGTGGAATAATCACAAAAAATATCAGTCTCAGTATTCCCAAACAAATGCTCGGATTGCTTTCAAAAGCATAAAACATTCATAACATAATTTTCAGTAATTATCTTCGTGCTTTGAAATGCTATTAAAATGCAGAGTTTATGGGAAACAAATTTGGAAATGCAATGTAATAATTAAACAAATAATTGCAAATTTATCAGTGATTAAAGGCGCATGTCAAAGTTTATAAATTTTAGCTCAGTTAACAAAATTTTTATAAAAGTAATATGTTAAGTCAATCTTCAAACAGTATTGAAATAATCTTTCACGAACACTTTATATCTTCTACCAAAATCCAATAAAAATTTTCTTGAGAGCTGGAAGTTTTGATTGTATTATTTCAGCATATAATAACATACAAAATGCCTAACATCTTTTCTTATATTTCTCACTGCCCTACGTATCATTTCCGTATTAATTATAAATTCCATATTAATCACAGAACATTTATGATCAAAATAAGAATCATTTTGTAATTTTAAAGCTCTGTACAAATTTTACAATCGTGTTGGAGATATCTGGCAATTAGCGAAAAAGGAAACTCTGTAGAGGCATTAGGTCTTTTTGAAACAGGCTACGTGAAAAATGTGCAGTGCCTTCGCCAGGATTTGGACCTGTATCTCTCGAATATGCGTCGAGTATGCTTCCAATTACACCACGAAGGCAGGCGGAAAAGAAGGAAAAAATAGGGCGACTGAAGATTAGGAAACCCAATCGCTAAATCATGGTGGTGACGAATTATCATCCACCACCTTCCACCCAATCGCCAAATGATGGTGGTGACGTATTATCATCCGCCATCTTCCAGTTCGGGCGCTACCTGTAAAGTCATTAGGATTTTTCGATGTTAGAAAGCTGAAGAAATCCGCAATACCTTCCCTGGGAGTCGAACTCCGGACCTCCCGAATACGCGTCGAGTGTGTTTCCAGTTACACCACAGAAGACATACAGAAAAAAGAGAGAAAATACTTGATAACTCTATTCAATGTTTTCAATCATAAAATAAATTTAGAAATTCGTTTTAACTACTTAACTTCAAAGCTTTCGAGAGCTTATGAGTTCACCTACATTTTCTCAGAGCTGTGAAGAAAAAGAAGCATTGCCTAACTGAAAGTCGAATATTTTATTATGTTTGCAACTTGAACAAATTTTTGCGTATTATTCCACACATGGAAATTATTACTTTGAAAGAGCATTTTATTTTTTATGTCTTACTGCCTACTTACATGAAATCTTGTAAGTTTGAAATATCAAGCTGCAAAAATATATTTCACTCGTTTTTTATTTGAGGCATGAAGTATGAAGTACGAAGAGCTAAGTTTGCAGCGGCTCGGATGAGTTAATATTTGTAACTATAGACAAAATAAGTGCAAGGGATGCATGCATACCAACTTGAAATTTATTAAACGAAAAATTTGACTTCCATTTGATGTTATTACAAGAGAGGAGATCATTTTATACAATATATTGAAAAATTCGTTTTTTTACCTCTAAAGCATTTATAATAAACAATGAAAATTCTGCATACTGCGTGAGAAATTCGGCATCTCGCTTTGTGTTAAATATCTGATACAAAACTCGAAGTTTAATAATAATATTGCAATAATTTGGACCTATGGTATTTTTTATTTTTGACATTTTGAGATTAAAAACGTCCTTAGTGGAGTATTTTCCAAATATTTGGATAATTTTGTTACGTTACATTTCTTTACGCTTCCAAGAATATGTCCTGCTTTGCCTTGTTTAGTGTTGGCACTGAGCGAAATATACGGCTTCTACGCGGCCTTGCGCTTAACCAATTCTCAAAATGTTTCCATTCGGCAAAATATAATGTTCCAAGTTTGTCTTTCGAATTAACCAAACTGAAACTGTTTAATAAGCTGAACGATTTAAAAGCAACAAATGCAGATTTTAATAATTTGGAATTTTATTTTGTTTTTAATTCTACATCCAACTAATACAAGTTTAGGTACATGCAACGTTATTGCAGCTACGAAACAATTATTCTAACTCCTTATATATATAGAATCCTCTTTTTTCTAGCCTTCCCTCCCTTTCTCTCAGTTTTCTTTTAAGGACTCAATACAACATTCTTACATCTAAAAACAAAGAAGAGGCTTGTATCAAAAAATATTACTAAACGGCATCCCTGTATCTATTACATATATAATATCCTTATATCTATTACATTTCTACATCTTATCCCTACATTTTATCCCTATATCTATCCTTATATTTCTTACATTTCTACTTTTGAGGTTTAATTTTCGCCGTCAGTGACCTTTACAAATTTCGTATAAGAAAGATATTAAAAGGAAAGAACTCTAGTTGAATACTGTTAAATTAGATCGAATGAATGTGCATAATAACTTGTACGATAAAATTTAAGTGATACACAAAAGAATAAGATATAACAGACTATATAAAATAAGATATAGCAGACTCCCGATTAACCGAGAACTTAACGCAAAATCACTGTTAATCCAACAGATGTTAACAGAGATAGGGAAGAAGAGCAGTCCATATTGTAATTAATAGAAAAATACGGTTAACAATTTATTTGTTTTTTAAGCACTTTAATTTGGAGAGTAAGTTCACTTGGCTAAGTAAATTAAATCAGCCCAGAGAACAAGAATACACTTAGAACAAGAACAAAAAGAAAAAAAAAATATCACTCTTGAATTCCAATATTATTTAGTCTGAAACAGGAAATTAATAACGGTACACTTTTCTTCCTGTTTTTGCGATTTAGTAATTTATTTTTAATGTATTATTTAACAATACTTATGCATTCCAAATTATGTACACTTGAATTTCATACTGATGTTGATAAAAATAATTCCTAAATATTGTTATTTTGGTATGCTATCACTTCCGTTATCTCACGTATTTTACTCTGCTTTTTGTTTTCCCGATAGAACTCCTGCTTTATTCTGATGGTTTGTGATAGTCATTTTTTCATCGCTCCGCAATAAATAAATTTTCTAGACAAGATCCCGTTAGTCCCTAGAGCTGTCTATAATTCCTTAAACTCAATTATTTCATAATGTGTAGAATACTACAGGAAAGTGATCTAGTAAAAACTTTGAACGAAATACAACAACGGTCTATTCAAAGAGACACCTCATAATTTTATCTCACTTCTCGGCGAATTGTATTTTACAGCTTAATTATAGTTTAAAAGAATATTAATTGCTGCAGAAGAAATATGTTAATAAACACATACAAAATAATGTAAGCAGCAAATAATCTTACTACAGTTTTAAGCCAGCAAGAAAAGATAAAATTAACATTTACATTAGCGGAACAAAACAAGTAAAATCTTCTCCGGCGAGTACAGTAGTAAGAGCAATAAAAAAAAATGTTTCAATGCCTCGTTACAAGCAAAATCCATTAATTATTCCGTCTCAGACCTATACGCCGAAGCCCTAATACAAAAATAATTCTATTAATCAAATATTAATCTCATTCAGAAGCTTGCATATAAAAAGAAAAACTTTTAACTGAATCATATCAGGATAATAGAGAAGGGAAAAAAAGACAGTAACACCGTCGTGATGCGCTGATTATTTCGACTTCGAAGAGCCAGATTCAAATTTTGTTCTCTGTTAAAGATCTATTAGTGCGGAGAAGAAATTAATAAAGTGTAAAAATGCTAGAAGTGGGTTACGTTTAAAATCAGAGGCTTTAAGATAGTCAGAGCCCAATGTTGTAGTTCAGAAATTAGGCGTCACAACCAGATTTTCAACGAACCTCAAATAGATATTCTATCATTTTAAGGGTGTTAAAATAGCTTTTGAATAAAAAGAAAGATTTCAAATAAATTAACGCGAGTTTCTCATTATTTGCACTAATGCTGTTGTTTCTGAGAATAAATAAATAATTCTTCGCTTTAATAATGTATTCAATGTATTTAGGAAAGTATGTCCCTGCAATATACAAATTAACTTTATGATTCTGTTCAGATAAAAAGAAACACACACACACCATATATAGAGAGAGAGATATGCAATATGCAGTTTATATGTTGTAGAGACATTAGGTTATTTCGAAGCAAAAGGGATGAAAAATGAGTAGTGCCGTCGCCGGGACTCAAAACACGGACTCCTCAAATACGCGCCGAACGTGCTGACTGCTACACCACGAAGGCATGCTAAGAAGGCGGTAGAAATACTTTATATGCTTCCCTTTCAAATGACGGCTGGGGATTAGCGGACCGAGTCGCGAAATCCTAGTGGTGGAGAATCATCATCCACCTCATCTACCTCATCTTTTAGTTCGGGCGCCACTGTACAGACAAGAGGTTATTTCGAAGCAAGGACATGAAAAATGAGCAGTTCCTCCCCGGGACTCGAACCTCGGACCTCTCGAATACGCGTCGAGTGTGCTGACCACTGCACCACAAAGGCATGCTAAGAAGGCAGGAGAAATACCTTAAAAAATATATATATAAAAACTGCATTTGACGGAACGAAGAGCCACAGTTTGGCCATATATTTGGCTTTATAAATCAGGGAAAACGCCTCAGATAAACCTGCAGAATCAGCCCAGAAAAAATGGTAAGCAAAGTTACGAAAAAGGAGCAGGGATGTATGCCATCTGAGTATCATCTGAAAGTATGAACCTGACACATTTCTTAGGACTGGAAGGTTTTCCGAAATCTTGTAAAATAAAAAAAAAAAAAAAAAAAAACCAGAAAATTTTTCTGTCATGTTAAACTATTCATATTTATAAAGTATTCAAATTTAATGGGAAATCACTAACAGTACGCTGTTAAACATATATTAAAAATAGGCTGTTAAACATGAAAACGTATTATTTATAAAATGGGGAGACAAATTGCAAATGTTTTATAAGTTTTAACTTTCCCTTGCCGCAACATCGCAAGTGCCGTAAGAAATAAATCTGACTACAGAAAAAAAAAAAAAAGGGGGGGGATACTCTTCAGAATTTAAAAAGAAAAAGGAAAGAACGAAAGAATAAAATTCTAAGAACTGGTTTAAAAGAGTAGCAAAACAGTGGATTGCTTTGAACAAGGCTCCCACTAAGGTAAAAGAATAAAATAAATTTCGCCATTTCTTTCTTTATTCTTCTCCTTTGAGTACGTATGTGTCTGAGAGGTAGAGGTTTGGAAAGGTTGTTACCAACTACGCGGCGTTGCTATGGATACACACTTTTTATTTCTTCTATCATATTCTAGCTACATTTTGAGACAAAGTATTTTTAAAAATCTGCTGATTATGCCACTTCGATGTTTTGAGAATATAATATTACAACTCTTGATTTTTTATCAAGTTATTATATTTATATTTGTTCGCGGCTTATATTGCCAACGGAAATGCATAAACATATGTGGACGAAAGATTTTACAACGGTTTCAGGTATCTGAAAAATATGAAATGAGCTTATTACCCATAACGATTTCTTTAAAAGTGAGCAAACGTCACTCGGTGGCTTTTGTTATTTCTTACCAGCATACTTAGCAAAGATATTAAGTCCTTCTTTTTTTTTTTTTTTTTTTTTTTATTTCATATTCTGAATTTTCCTTTCCAAACATGTTCTTCGTTTTGCAATTTCCTTTATTTTGCTTTGCAGGCATAAAAAATATCTGCTTCTTTAAGCGGGACTTTGCGTTGGGGGGGATGTACATTTTTGAAATAGCTGCTTTGCATTTTACTCTTAAATCTGTCGAATCATAAACTGAGAAAGTTTACCAGATTTAGAACTTCGAAATAATTATGTGTTTTATGATGACAGTAATTTTGTTTTAAATTTGTTTGCTAATAAGAAAATTTCTTAACGCGTCAGAATTTTGAAATAATTTTTCTGAAACATACCTCCATTTTGATTACATTTTTCAGTGCATTAGAAAGGCTATCTAGAGAACTAGCCGTATGTTACTAATTTAGTTCAGGCGTTTTAAATTTGTAGCTAGGTTTATCAGGACTGAGTATTCGGTGCGTGTTCTTTGCAGACATTGTGAAATATTTACCAGGGTGTTTCTTCTCAAGTTTTCAGTCCTGAACTGGAACAGGGAGCGGAAGGTACGCTATGTGCTGATGTAACTGCTGGGCTGGAGAATAACTGCACGTGAAGGGATTTGAAATCCTCTTTTATTCAATCACTATTAAATACAAACCTCCCAATTCGGGAGAGATACAGAAAGTAAAAGACCACACTTGGGTCGAACTTAACAATCAAATAAACTTAAATAAATTTAAATGTAACTTAAATCAAACTTTGCTTCGCAGAGCAATTCGCGGAGATTGGCCTCTATCTAAAAGGGTGCGTAGCAAGATATACTAAATACTACCGCACTTTAATTTATTTTACAATGCAATCACGTAGTAAGCACTATGGCTTATAAATTTAAACTGCTAGCTGGTCAGGCGAACGTTGAGCAGCGTGACCGTGATCTGAGGCAAAGCTCTCACACACCGAGAGGTTTCTACCTCTGGCTTAAATAGTGCTTGGCTGAACTTCAAAAATTAGCATAAGCTAAAAACGCGCGCTTCTTCTGACAGGAAGTTGAAGCAGAGAGGAGATAGAAAAGATTTAAATTAAAATAAACTTGGTTAGTTTAACTAAAACCTTACAAACTTCCCGCCAGAATTGCGATAGTTAAACTACTTTGGTCCAAACGGACCATGTTGAAAACTAGCAATTCTAAATAGTCGAAAATTTCACTGTTCTAAACTTAGGCCAACTCTTACAAGGCAATATATGTTTGTGTAAAATACAGACGAAATTTTCTGGAACAACAATCTTCAACATTTTTTTTTTCAAGTCTTATTCTTCAAACAGTCTTACTCCTTCCAGCAAAATCTGGAAGGAAAACAACTTTAGTATGACATAATAACAGAATAATTCTAAGTGGTACAAATCCTTATTTTTTTTTTTTTGTGTATAATTTTGCACACACACATTATCATTCAAGCACAATTAAATTCTTCCCCCGTATGCTCTCTCACCGGTGTTGGATGTAAAGCAAACCGCCATTGCGGGTTTTTATGTGTTCGGGGGTGTTCAACTCTTCCACCTACAATCGACTAACATTAGTTAGAACTTGACATACGAGACCTGAAAAAAACGCCCTATAACCAGCTAATCCTAAGGTTCTCACTAGCTTTATGTCTAACACTTTAAGTGTATTTGGTGGAGAGCCTAATTAACACTTGCATTCTAAAATAGTCAATCTTTAACTTTTCATGCATACAAATTCGCAGTTTGCACACAACATTCACATTAATATTGCACTTAACGTGCATTGCTAGCATAATATTATTTGTTACATTTCATAACACATTAACAATTTCATAGCAATCCTGAAATGCAAATAGAGGTTAAATTTCTAAGCTTACAGAAATATAGGTTAAATTTCTAAGCTTACAGCAAGTGCTTCCTATTCCTTTCTCAAGGTACTTTCTTGAAATATCAAATTACATTGAATTAATAGTCTACAGACTAAATCGTGTTTTTCAATTTTCCGAATTTTCATTCTAGACATTTTACAAGTCTTTAGACAAAGCGTCATACAAAATCATTTAGTTAACATATTCTTTTCAGCAATTCATTGCTTTTACAGAATTAATCTATTTACAAAACATTAAGTGATTTTAAATCTTTGAAAATTACAATTTCTTTTAACAAAACATTTTACTTTCCATATGAGGACTTATCGCTCACTTGGCGTAAAAGTCAACCTCGCTTGAGGTAAAATCAGCCCTGCAACTTGCAGTATACTCAAAAATTAACTAAACTTTTGAATACGAAATTGTACTTATCTTATTATGATCGTCCATCCTTTTCTTGGCCCAATCTTTAAAACTTGAGTAAGTTGTGGCCTGGTTCAGTTTCCTCGTTTTTCGTTGTTCTTTCGGAGCCTGCTCGTCTCTTTTTCTTTTGAAATTCCGTCGTTGTATCCTCGGCAATTTCCTTTGTAGAGGAGGTTGCTCCGCTGGACGTTTGGTGGACTGGGCCCTTCTCTCCTGGGCCCTTGCTCGTTGCTTGTCCTGGTTCCTGCTGTATTCGGGAAGTTGATTCTCAGGCTGCAATCGGCGTTTCTTGCTTCTCAGGCACCTGTCCGATGATTCCACAGTTCTTTTGGATACATTGGGCTTCCCTTGCCCATTCTGCTTTCTTCTCTTGGTGCGCTCGTAATTCCGTTCGTAGATTTGTTCACCTGCATCGTGAGACTTTCTTTTGAAACCACCTTTTTGGTTCTTATTTCTTTGTTGGGGGGGAGCTTTCTTCTTCTGACATTTCGATGCCGTTGTAGCTGGTTCCTGCTGTTTTTGCTGACGTATATCTTCCTGGCTAGTCGATTGCCTCGGATCCTGAAACGAATCTTTAAATACAGCCATTTTGCTGCGATTATAGAACGGTTTTATTTGGTCCACATTCGCTTTGAGCGTTTGACCATCATTTCTTTTTAATATAACCACTGCCCCCGTAATTTGTTCAATTGTGAACGGGCCTTCAAAACGCGGAAAAAATTTCCCCACCTTTTCCTCTGGGGCATTTGACAAGTTGTGTTTAATCTTCAACACTTCATCTCCCACATTGTACTTGACCTCTCTTCTTTTTAGGTCATAGTACAATTTCTGTTTTCTTTGGGCCATTTCTATATTTTCCGTCGCTTCCCGTATTAACTTTTGTATATCACTCATTTTAAATTCTTCTGCCCTTTCCTGTACAAAGAACAGTTTATCTAGGGGGGTCAAGATCTTTCTTCCTAAGAAGAGTTCAGCGGGTGTTTTTTGTGTAGTATCGTGTTTGGCGGTCCTAAGTGCAAATGCAAATTCATTTATATGGCTATCCCAGGTAGAGTGATAGTTTTTCACATAACTACGAATTATTTTCACTACATTTCTATTCACCCGTTCCGCTATGTTTGACTGCGGACGATACGGGACCATCTTTAGATGACGTATGCCCAGTTTTGCACACATTTCCTCAAACATTTTACTAACAAACTGAGGACCATTGTCTGAAATAACTTTTAGGGGCGCCCCGTATTTTAAAATATACTTATTTAGAATTGAATCTACTACAATTTTTGCAGACGCGCGTTTTAACGGAATTAACTCTAACCATTTGCTAAAATGATCCACTATAACTAAAAGATATCGGCTTTTATTAACTTTACTTCGAGGGTAAGGTCCAAGTAAATCGATGCCTATTATTTGATTTGGGAATTCTGATTTAATACTATTTAGGAACCCGGCCGGGCGGAAATTAACATAATTATTTAATTGACATGTTGGGCACGACTGGACATACGCCCTAGTAAACTTTTGCAGTTCTGGAAAGAAAACTGCCTCGCGAACTCTCTGAACAGTTTTTCTTATACCTAAATGAGCCGAAATGGCACAATCATGCAACTCTTCTAATACATTCAACCTCATGCTAGCTGGGATAACCGGTCTATATTCATGATTCTCATTAGTAGCTTTCGTATAGAATAACAGTCCGTCAATTAATTCGTAATTTTCGGCCCTATTTCTTATCGGCACAATATCCGGATGATTGAAATTCTCAGGGTCGGCCAAATAATTGTATATATTTTTGAACTCCGGATCTTTTTTGAGTTCGGCTATTACTGTTTCACGAGAATCTAATACTTTGGATGTTAACATGGCTATCTTAATTACACTTCCATTTTCATCTAAGTTAATTCTGCTTAAAGCATCTGCCACAACATTTTCCTTTCCCGGCGTATGTTTAATTATTAGGTTATATTCCTGTAATTTGAGAGCCCACCTTATTAATCTGGGTGATAAATTTTTTCCAGAATAGAGTCTAGTGACCGCCGCGTGGTCGGTATATACAGTTACTGGAGAACTTCCAAAGAACACACGAAATTTCTGTACTGATGCTAACACTGCGAGAGTTTCTCTCTCTGTTGCGGAATAGTTTCTTTGGGTTTCATTTAATGTTCGGCTGAAAAAAGCCACGGGCTGACCATTTTGGGAAAGCACTGCACCAATCGCGAAATCTGAAGCGTCCGCTGAAATCTCTAATCCTTTATCCCCTTCTGGAAATTTTAAGACGGGAGCTTGAGTCAATGCGTCTTTCAATTTTTGAAACGCCAAGTTGGCTTCTGCTGACCACGAAAACCTAGCTTTTTTTCTTTTCAACTTTAGCAGTGGCTCAGCTATTTTTGCAAAGTCTTTAATGAAAGCCCGGTAATATGAACACATCCCGAGAAACGACGATAATTTCTTCGCTGTTTTAGGAACAGGATAATTTCTAATGGCTACTATTTTTGACTGATCCGTTTCGATTCCCTTTTGGGAAATTTTAAATCCTAAATAACGTAACTCTTTTGCGGCAAATTTACATTTAGACGCATTTATCTTTAAACCAGCTTCGTTTAACAATGAAAATACTTTTCTTAAATCTTGTAAGTGTTGTTCTAGAGTACTACTCGTAATTATAATATCGTCTAAATATATGAAAGTGCTTTTACCAAGGACTGGTCTTAAGACGATGTCCATACATCTTTGGAACGTTGCCGGCGCGCCGGATAATCCGAACGGCATTCTAAGAAATGCGTACGTACCAGATTTCGTTATGAACGCGGTTTTGTGTACGTCCTCGGGTTTTACCCCAATCTGAAAATAGCCACTCGTGAGATCTAATGTAGTCATGTATTTTGTAGACGAAATATTTCGAATAATTTCTTCAATTATCGGCAACGGATATACAGGATATTTTGTAACTGAATTTAACTTGCGATAATCTATAGCAAAACGCCACCGCTTCGGGTGCGTAATCGGGTAATCATTATTTTTCTTACACAGGACAACGGGGCTAGCATAACTGCTAGAAATTGGCGTGATGATTTTATTCTTTAACATCTCTTTAATATGATGTTCAATTATTTCTTCTTTTGTCCTATCATATCTATATGGCTTTTGCCTAACTGGCTGAGCGTCCCCCGTGTCAATGTCGTGGTTCACCACCTGCGTAAAGCCTGGTACATCACTAAATAAATTCGCAAAGTGACTTACCAGACCTTGGATTTTCTCTTTTTCCTCTGCTTGTAAATGTTCCAAGTCCAGCTGCGGGGGCTTATCATTCTTCGCTTCAATTGGCTTCATATTTAATGTTAGTTCTCCCCCCTTGAAATCAATTTTTGCTTCTGCCAAACTAAAAAAGTCCACACCTAGAATAATACAAGTCTGCAGGTTACGCACAATATAAAACAGGATTCTTACCTGTTCGTTGTTGATACGCACGAACAATGGTACTTTTCCTAAACAGCTACATTTTTCTCCTTGGGCCGCTATGACATCCGTGTCTCTTGCACTAAAAATTCTGTAACGTCGAAAGTGCTTCTTAAAGAATCTTTCCGATACGAAGCTGCTTTGGGCTCCTGTATCCAAGAGGGCTGTCGCCGGTATGTTGTTGATTAGAACTTCAATCTTCGGCAAACTCAAATTCTTAACGACCACGGTGTTTAAATTGATTTTGGAAGGGTTTTGCGCTGCTTCGGACTTCTTCACCTTCCTCGAAGAAATCCCTCTTAGTTTAAATTCTTTTTCTTCTGGTTGCCCTCGGAATCTTTGCTTGTTCTTCTATTAAATTCCCTTCGTTCGCCGCTCGCTTTAGGAGACACATCTTTCTTCGGCCATTGCTTCGCCTTATTCCCGTAACTTTGATTTTGCTTTTGCTGCGGTCTTGGCGAACTCCACTGACTTCTTCGCTCAAATTGGCGTCGTCGTTCGTTGTCGGCTGTTCTTCGGCTTTCAAATTGTACCGCGAGCTCAAATAATCTGTCTAATGTTGTTGGATTTCTTAGTTCGATGAAATCTTGAACTTGGGGCAGTAGCCTAGGAAGTATAACTTGAATAATTTCAGGATCCGGGCGACTTCCATACAAAAGCTTGAAAACTTGAATTTTCCTCAAAATAAAATTAGACAAATCTTCTATTCTTTCTTGGTATCGGCTAAACAGTTCAGCTTCCAATCTGGCTCGATCTCGCACCACGGGAAATGCTTTCACTAGAGAATTCTTGAAATTTTCATACGTGTATGTGGGGCTTCCTGGTTCCCCCAAGAGATTCTTTCCGATGCACTTGAACCAACTTAGCGCTTGGCCCTTCAAAGCGCTGGTAGCAAGAGCGACTTTCTGAAATTCGTGGACTGGATATAGCATGAAGTGGGAGTCTAGCTTTTCCAGGAAATTGATTACGGCTGTCTTGCCGTCAAAACTTGCCGCTGGCTTCATGGCTGCTCGCATGGTTTGTACGATGTAGCCGAATCCTTCTATGCCAGGAGGTGCTATCTCAGGATTCTGGACAGGTACAGCAGGTGTCTCAGGTTCGTCTTCTTGTTGTTGAGGCCATCCTCTTCTTTTTGTGCGGGCGCCACTATCAGGACTTAGCATTCTGTGTGTATTCTTTGAGAACATGGTAAATTCTGTAAAGGGTTCTTATCCTTACGTTCTAAGTCCTGAACTGGAACAGGGAGCGGAAGGTACGCTATGTTCTGATGTAACTGCTGGGCTGGAGAATAACTGCACGTGAAGGGATTTGAAATCCTCTTTTATTCAATCACTATTAAATACAAACCTCCCAATTCGGGAGAGATACAGAACGTAACAGACCACACTTTGGTCGAACTTAACAATCAAATAAATTTAAATAAATTAAAATAGAACTTAAATTAAACTTTGCTTCGCAGAGCAATTCGCGGAAGTTGGCCTCTATCTAAAAGGGTGCGTAGCAAGGTATACTAAATACTACCGCACTTTAATTTATTTTACAATGCAATCACGTAGTAAGCACTATGGCTTATAAATTTAAACTGCTAGCTGGTCAGGCGAACGTTGAGCAGCGTGACCGTGATCTGAGGCAAAGCTCTCACACACCGAGAGGTTTCTACCTCTGGCTTAAATAGTGCTTGGCTGAACTTCAAAAATTAGCATAAGCTAAAAACGCGCGCTTCTTCTGACAGGAAGTTGAAGCAGAGAGGAGATAGAAAAGATTTAAATTAAAATAAACTTGGTTAGTTTAACTAAAACCTTACAGGTTATCTGACGATTTTGTAATGCTAATGTTCATAAAAATTTGCAACAGCAAATGATTCATATTTTTACAAATTTGTGAATTCATCTATTTTTGTGAAGCTGATTACATCAGATCTTCCCTTCGCTTTTCATTAATCTTCTAATGGCAAAGAACTCCGGTCCGAACCGTTTCAAGGTGATAACTTTCTTCAGAGCTTCCACATATAATTAAAATGCGAAAATATACATACCTATGTATACTTTATCGACTGAAACATACAATTATGTGTTCCACTTTTATGACTTGAATCAGATGAGGTTTTTTGTTGTACCTGCAGGTTTTTTCATTATCATCATCGCAATGTCCAGGGTTCCGTAATCAATTCCAGTTTGAAGACTGAAACATCGCTAAAAACTAACCGTGTTTTGGTTTTACTTCAATTCTGGGGGCAAACTTTGGAAGATTTGCACTTACATAGCGTAATAAAAATAAGTGCTCAGATTTTTAAAAAAATTCTAGAAAACTGTGGAACTTAGTATTCAAAATGAATTAGCAGAAATTAAGAAACTGCGTATGAGTTCTAAAAGTGAGAAAGCGTTTCTTAATAATTATTAAATAGTCAACATCTTTCTACCTCCTTTCAAACTTTTACGGTATTTAACAATGCGGTATAATAATAATATAATGTGGTATAATGGAAACATTGCTCCAGACTTAGGAGATGAGGATATTCCATTTGCAATAGAGTCTTCGCTCATTTCACGTCTTTCTCCATTTGTTAAGTGGAAAGATTTTAATACTCTTAGAAGCATTCTTAATTCTTAGCTCTTAGAAAACTGATAAAAATCTAAGTGATTCCAACCGTGGTATTCCGGAATAATAAATGCCACAGATGAAGATACATCCGTCTATTAACATTCTGACTAGTGATTTAGAAAATGTGAATAAGGAAAATAGCTGAAGCACAATTAAGTTTTCATCTATAGTCCAGTCTTCAGTACTAATATAAGTATTGAGTTAAAGTAATGATAATGTGTACTCAAATGAAATATTTTCCAGACCCTAATCTCCAAATATAATTAACACGTAGATTATATTCTGTTATCTAACATTTATTTCAACTAGAAATTTTCTGTATTTTGATTACTCTTTTATTAAGCATATCATTTCGAAAGATTTATTTTATCTGCACTAATCTCATCAGGTCGTGATACCACTACAGTTTACTCCAAGCAAGCTTTTAATATTCTTAGAAGCATTCTTGATTCTGAACTCTTAGATGCCTGATAAAAATATAAATGATACCAACTATGGTAGTTTTATTTTAATTAGAATGTCCCCCCCATTTTGATTAATTTTTTTAAGTATATCACTTTGCAAAGTTTATTTTATTGGTAAGACTTTGTTCTTGTCCCATCACTTCTTCGCAAACCTACAGCGAGATCTTAATCCTCGATTTATAAACATAATTTCATACAACTCAAAACCCAAAATAGGCTGTAATTGCTTAACTGCTAACTTACGAACGTTCATGTTATTTCAAGACTAAGCTTGACTCGTCACTCTTAAAATACATTTAAATTACAATAGTTATTACATTTCTGCTTTACTATTGAAAATTCCATTGTTTGCGAGCATTGTTTATTGTTATATTTAGCTTGCACAGTAGTGCGATGGAGAAATACCTGTGGGAGCATATGCAAAGTTCTGGTGCTCCGTCCACTTTTCCCTGTCCCTGTTATATTTAGTTACCACCCAGACGGGATAGTGGCTAGAGACTATAAATGCCGTGCGGAAGACCCCCGGTTCGAATCTCGGAGAAGATATTTGTAAGCGTATGGTATCTGTGTGGCTGAGAAGCACTCAAAATACGCTGCAAGCCAAAATCCTCTCGAAAGAGAGGATCACAGGAAGGGAAGAGGAATCTTTATTTATCACTGGAAGGGGAAGAGGGATGAGAGACCCCCGGACCGAATGCCGGGGGTGTTTTCTCTCGGAATTCCACACGGGATGAATTTTAGAAAATTTGATTTTAGAAGCTTCGTAATTATCAAAGTCCGGCTGTACCTAACATGCCCACGTAGATGTACAGGTACCTGCCTTGCTTCATCCTGTACCTATTATATTCGTTTAATCAATTATGACAAAACACGTAAGGGCAAACTGCATAACGGAATTGATGCCTTCATGGGTTCTTTTTAAGGAAGATTGGCTCGTATTCACGTTATTCATGGAGTAAATTAATGCCCCTAAAAGACAGCCCTCTCTCCTGGGTTCAAGTGTGAGTAACAGTCGGCTATATTATCCACTTGGCTTCTTCTGCTCCGAATGATGTAAAAAGTTCAGTAAGTGTGAAGAACATCTTTATGCCTGCCCATCTAGGTAGAAAGGAGTTAAAATTTTGCAAAAATTTAATTTGAAATGGAACTGTATTAAGATTTTTTTACTCTTTAAGTTATTGTCGTTATTTCTTTTGTAAATGGAATTCGATTCATGAGAATACGGTGTTTTCTTATTTTAACCTGTCTTTGTATTATTTTAACTTGCTTGTATTTTGACTTGCTTGTATTCAAGCAACAATATTCAAAAATGGCAATGTTAGCTGGAAGGAAATAACTTTAACTGAAAATTTCAAATGATGATAACCTTGCTTTCAATGATCATAACCTTGCTTTAGTTCAACACATAGTCATCGTTTCTCTCTTTAGAACCCGAGAAAAGAAAAGCGTTTTAAAGGTTTTAAATGGAAAATGCTCTAAAATCGAAATTAATATATATTTTTCTATTGATTTATAGAGAAATTTCTCAAATTTATGAACTCGCAGGGACCCGCAGGAAATGTTGGTGAAAACGAAAGCTCGTAAACGAAAGTGAAATTAAAAAAATATAAGCTTTTTCGACACCAGCGCGATAGTTCTTAAAAATGCATAGTTCATAAGCTGAAGGCTGATAAACGAGCGCGAATCCATTGTCCTGCACTATGTACTTAAATCTGTGTTCGCAACTTACTCTGCGAGGTGATCATTCCTTTTTTGTTAAATGATAATTCTATTTTTCTCTTGGCTTTTCTAAAAACTTAACAATATGGCAATAACTCTTTTTTTTCCGAAGGGAGTTTAAGGTCAGTTCTTAAAATAGGTACAAAAGCAGGCAAAGTTTCTTTCATTTTCCTCTTTTTTTTTAATGTGTATTGCCATTTCTGTGTATGGAATCATTTTCTTCGTGTTACATTATTTTGTAATCTTCGCAAATTAAAGCTTCCTTTGACAAATCTTTTGCTGCAAAGTGTAATAGCGTGATGTCATCACTTCTTTTACTCTCCAAAATGTTACTAGAATTAAAAGTTAAAATTTGAGATGACAGGAAGATAGTATTAAAAAATTTCTTTTTAACATGTCGTTCCTGTTCTTGTTAAAGTTACGATTACATAATAACATTCAGTATTTTGCTTACTCGTTCAAAATTTTTAACTGTCAGGTACACCATATCATTTCATTATTTTTTCCCGCATGTTCGCTTCCTTTAGAGAAACGTTTTTCTCGGTCAAGTTTTATTCTCAAGTTTTTCCTTTTTCAATTTATCCTTGAAGTATACCATCTCCAATACATGGCTAGATTCAATTTACCGCCCAAGGAATATTTTCACTGCATTGCATCAATTTGATTTTAGAAAATCTGTAAACATAAATTTGAATGCAAGTTAAATTTGAGGTACTCCACAGAAGCCAATTTTACAAATGAGTCTTTTTTACTGTTAGTACCTGAATAGGAATTGTAACCATATTGCAGTTTTGATTGTTATGCTCATAATGTATTACCAGTAGAATCCCTGTAAAACTGTTTTGCGAGTGTAAATTTATCTGTTGCTAATACATAGAGAAGCATTCTACACTCACGTTTGTGAAAATTGCAACACCATGAAGGACTTACGCGAGCGAGCTGAAATTTTCAGGAAATGCAAAGTAGCGCATGATATGCAAATGATTAGAATTGCAAATCCGTAGCGCATGCGTATGCTGAGCAGCGCCCTCTGAACGGCTGATGGATCCGAATAAATAGACGGCTGTAGCGAGGCGTGTATGGTTATCGGTGGTTATCTGCTAGTGGTAAACGTTAACTCAATCTGTACTTATGCCTCGTCGACGAAA
>KK119706.1:424070-525349 GCA_000611955.2 Stegodyphus mimosarum
TGTTTGACTCATGCCACGTCGTGAAGCAGCACTTATTGCGGCGCGTGGTGGCCACACAAAATACTGATTCTGATCTCTTGTTCTTGTTTGTTTGCTTTGAACATTTAATCATTTATTTGTACCACTACCACTCAACTGTGTATTAAATTGCATTCAATTATGACGATTCCTTCTTGGTGTTGAAATTTTCACAAACGTGAGTGTATGTGCAATCATGGAGAAAATAAGAAATTTTAGTTTTCGTTTAATTAAAATGCTTTTTAAAATTTCACTACCATTTTTCTCTAAAGTTTTCGTGCATATGTAATATATTAGGTATATGAAATTTGCATTTATAATTCGATTCAATATTTATTGTATGAAAAACAAATACGATGAATATTTTTTTTGTTAAACTTGTGTAGCAGCATTTTTGCTTGACGATCAACATGCGTTTTTCTGAATGAAATAAAAGCAGAGATACGGTCTTTCTTACGTTCAAATTGAGTTTCCGTGGAAGATGGAAAGTTTCCAAAGCGGAAGAGGAAACTTTGAACATAAATCAGATTCTTTTGGTCTTTTTCTTGAAGTCCTGAACTAGATGTTCTCATCTTTTGCGAGCGATTAAAAGAATGAAATATATGTCTAGTTGGGAAACAAGTTAGATATATGAAAAAAAATTTGAGAATTTTTTTTTCAGATAAAAGAAAACACTTACCTTATGTTGTATTTGGTTAATTTGAATCATAGCTAAAAATTAAATTAATTTTTATCTAACTCAGAGAAGCACAAAGGATTCTGCTATAATACAGTTATTTCACACCGCGTTGTACAGAAATCATGTTAAATGAAACTCCGAAATTGATGAATATTTTTATTATTCAAATTTACAGATACTTCAGATAATACAAATATTGAGATTTCTTTCCATTGGTATCTCATATGCTTAAAAACAAATTAGTTATACTTCAAAGGTATTTGAAAGGTATTACTTATATTTCAAAGGTATTAGTTGTTGAGTACTAAGTGTTAAGATATATTTGTAGCAACTGTTAGAACACAAGGTTAGTAGTCATTAGTCTAAAGTGGTATTGTGTGCCAACATTTCTTGAAAGAAACGATAAAAAATTCCCCGTTGTGTCTGCTGCGTTGTTACGTTGCCACTGCTGCTGTACTTGTAGTCTGAAAAAAGAGCACTAATCATTATAGGTATAGCTGGAAGCTTTATATTTCACTCCCGCATGATAAACAAAGGGGAATCGATTATTAAATAAATAATAGAACACAATAACACCACATGTGAAATAAAACTCAGGTTACATTTAACAATAACTCACCTTGACGAATTATAATTGAGTCCTAACTATACGACATACAATAAAAATTTAATTAAAATCAAAATTTCTCATTGTTATAAAAACGTTTATGATCATTTTAGCATTATAAATCGTAATAGTAATAACATATTTTGTTTTCTGTAATGCGGGTTTCATTATCGTAGTGTGATCAGCCTTCATACTGCTTCCAAATCAGAAATTCTGAGAAACTGAACTCTGACATTACTCTGACAACGACACTAATATCTTTAAGGCCACCCAGACGGTATAGTGGTTAGGGGAACTTGGCTGCGATACCGAAGGACCTGGATGTAAAAATTGTCTGTCCTTTCACAGGAGGCAACAGTGGCTACCCATTAGGTGCCTCCACAATAAAATGGCCATCACCTCTGCCCTTAGGAGTGGTCAATACCGTTATAGGCAAGTGCCGCCCTTGAAACAAAAAGGGCAAAAAATTTTTACTAAACCATCTTGTCGAATTTACTTTGTACGTATGATTCTTTTTTGTTTGACATCCATCATAATGTATTCATTTTCTTTATGATATTTTTCTTGCTCTTTCGCTTTATTATTTATCATATCTTATACATTTCTTTATCTCTTTATCTTTCCACTGTGCGATGCATTGTGTTTCAAGATGAACTTACCTTTATTTTCTAATGAAATAATTTATTATAGTATTGAAACATTTTCTGCACTAGTTTCATCGTGCAAAAATTTTGTCCGTCTTATATTTCACGAAGTTTATTATAAAGTACAGTTTTTTTTCTTCAACAAATTTATTTCAACAATTTGTTTTTGATATTTCAGTATTAACAGACATTACTGATTATCTGATTATCATTCAGTCTGGCTTGAGTTTTTTTTTTTATAATTGAAACTCTTCTTGTTGCACCTACTAAAATTTTATTCCTCATCAGATGGAAAGAAAACAGTTTAACTCATAATGCACTGAAAGCGATTGTTACATATTAACGTATATTTCAAACATATTACATTGCATTTCAAACCTTATTTCATAAAATCCTAATTAAGTCATTAATATACGAACCATTTGTTTTTGCTAATCTGTCTGTTTTCCTATTTAGTTTCATTCTTTCACTTTAAGAGTACGAAAATCAGTAACTAAACATTATAGAAATTATAGAGACATAAAATTATTCTGATTGGCTTGCTTTCACTTGAAGACAGTTAGTTTTTCAATCCGCCAATATGACTGGATTTAAATTACACGCATTACAAAATTAGCCAGATGTTACCTTGCATGAGGTAAATGTTCTAAAATTAAGTTACATTTAGTTAAGATAGAGAAAGAGCCAGACAAAAAAGGTTTCTCCGTATTTTTAGATTAATAGTTAAATTATTTAATTGAACTTATGATCCTGCGAATTAGCTGTCGTTTAGTTTCTATTGTTTTTTAATTGTAAAATCCAGGCTATAGTTTAATAACTTTTTCTGTAATCAACATTAAATGCTTAACATCCGCTGAAAAGTAAATAAAACTGATTACGCATGGAAAAATAGTGAAAATAAAATTTTTGTTTTACAGTTTGTGTATAATATTACTTAATAATATTAATTCTTTCTTAAGCCTTCCACTTCTTTTACTGAGTTGTCTTTATTGAAAAGGTAATTAACTTTAGCAATATACAACTTTGATGATATAATTACAGACCTTTCTAACGCAGATGAAAAATAGGAAAGTCGTTATGAAATGAAGTATCGCTTCTCCTTTACAGCTAAGTCACTAGTGTAGTCACGAGGCACATTACATGCAACACAAAAACCTTCTAATGTAGTATGCTTTTGTCTACATATGTAAAAGCATATAGTCATATTTACATTACATGTAACTCTATAGTTATACTTAAATTAAAGATAATAAATGTTAGATTCATAGTAATGGTGAATAACAAAATTTTAAAGCGAAACGCAAAAAATAACGAAATAACGAGTTATGTCTTCCTATACTGAGCTTCATGGTCTTATGCAAAACTAGACCATTTTAGTGAAATCAAAAGAAAGCCCATCCATATGGCGATATTAACTGTCTCCATACAAAAACAAAACAAAAAAGACAGTTTTCACCGAATGGGTTTCCCGGTTTTATTGGATACAGTCAGGAAAAGATGAATCACGTTTATGTAGAAAGCATGAAAAACGTTATTACATACATTGTGTTCATTGCAGTCGGTGGCTTCAATATTTCCTGCTTGCGAAGAAAATTTATCGCAAAAGCAAATACGTGCCGAAATGGATGCTACCTATCCAAGCTACAAGCCTCCTTCGTAGATACCTCCAAAAGCATCCTGCAGTTTCCAGCATGCAACTTTTCTACATAGGGTCTAATCGCTTTCGCGTTGTTTACAACTTTTCTGTCCTTGCGCCTCAAGCACCTACCTGGTACATAACAACAGAAATAATCTCCCGTATAAATGTACTTCTCAAGGCGTAAATTTTAATCACTAAAACATTTGCTGAGAAGTTGTCAGGACTGAGTGTTCTATGCATAGCTTTAGGGAACATGGTGAAGTAACTCCTTCTAAACTACAGTCCTGCTCTGGAACAGTGAGCTGAAAAATGTTGGCTTTGTTCTGATGTAGATACTGTGCTGGAGAATAACTGCACTTGAAAGGGATTTGAAATCCTCTTTTATTAAATCACTATTATTTACACACTTCCCAACTCGAGAGAGATACAGAAAGTAAAAGACCACACTTGGGACTAACTTAACAAATCAAATAAATTTAAACTAAACCTAAATAGAAATGTAATTAAACTTTGCTCGCAGAGCAACTCGCGGAGTTTGGCCTCTAACTAACTGGTGCGTAGCAAGAAATACTAATACTAGCGCACTTCAATTTATTTCAATATGCAATCACGTAGTAAGCACTAGGCTTATAATTTTAGCTGCTAAGGCGAACGTCGAGCAGAATGACCGTGATCTGAGACTAAAGCTCTCGCACACTGAGAGGTTTCTACCTTGGCTGTACTTAAAAATTAGCATAAGCTGAAAACGCGCGCTTCTTCTGACGGGAAGTTGAAACAGAGAAGAGATAGAAAGATTTAAATTAAAATAAAACTTGGTTAGTTTAACTAAAACCTTACAAAGTTACTTTTATAATACAATTAATCTACTAGATTTTGTGGGGGTGATATAATCAATGTTATACGCAAATTTAACTTGTTATTGAAACAAACTCCCTGGTTTTTGAGGTGCGGAACTTACATATCCAATTTATCCTCGTGCCTCAACCAGGAAAGCCGACCAGATTTGACCCCAGTGAAGGAAAAAAGTCTTATCAAGATTAATGTTAAACCTTCAGTAACTGCAATTACCTAAATAAGTTTTAAATTAACAAAACGTTTTTTCAACTGTTTATTTTTTCAACCTGTTAAGGGAAAACATAATGAGAAAACAAATGACAGAAAGTTAGCAGCATAACATGCAACTTCAACATTTTGAAAAAAAATGACTGGAAATTAACTTTATTGAGTTTGAGTATATTATAATAAAGTAACTGAAGTTAGGGTAGTAGTAGTAATGAAAATCTATTCAGTAAACAAATTTTTCTGACTCACGTTGTTATTCTTATGACAAACTTTTTTCTTTCTTTCTTCCTTCCATTCCTTGCGATTTCAAAGTCTTTGAGAACACGGCACCTGTTTCCAAAGAGCGTAGACCAAGCTATTATTCATCCGACTCCAATCTACTATCTCTAAATCTCCGTCTGTTTCTTCCTGAAATACAAATTTAGAGATATACTATAAAATGTATACCTAATACTTGAATAGCCTTGAAGTGTAAAATTTCGGTTTAGTTATGATATATTTTACAATCATTTATGCATAAATTAAAGTCTCAAACTATAAATAATGTAGTTTTGACATGATCTTTAGCTACACTTCCAAACTTTAAGCACGGAGAGAAAAAGGCTAATTTCCGGAAGCCAATCAGAATTGAGGAGGATGCAATTCGCTGCAGAGGTAGATGGAAGTATGCAAATATGTTAGGTAACAGCTAATCGCGCTTTCATGTCAAGAAATATGCAAAAAAGGCAGTCTTATAAGAAGCCAGCTTTATGAAGGGTTACAGAAGTTGATTGTAAGTGCTAATAGAAGGTGTTTAAAACTTTCGTACAATCTGTTTTCAAGACACACGTGTTTCTATGACTTCCAGAAGACGAATGGAAGATTCTGAGCGCTGGCGTGATGCGGGGCGCACTGAAGCAGGGCAGTCGATCACAGATGTTGCTGTTTTCTTCGGCGTTCATTATTCTGTAATTTCACGTTTATGGAAACAATTCCAAACCACACAGATAGTTTTTCCAAAGTGGTCGCTCAAGGGTTACAACCCTCGCGGAAGATCGATATATTCCTATTGTAGACAAGCGGAATCGCAGAGCGACCTTCACACGTGTGACATCTAGGATTACAGCGTTCATTAGTAAGACGATATCTACAGCTGCTGTACGCCGAAGATTACAAATGAGTGGACTGTACGCCCTGGTACCTCGAGTTTGTGTTCCTCTATCCGTCCAATCAAGAGGGGAACGATTACAGTGGTGCCGGGAACATGTCTTGGAATGTGTATGACTGGGGCAATGTCATGTTTACTGATGAGTCAAGATTTCCTCTGGAGCCAGATGACAAGCGTATATGGATATGGCGTGAACAACGAACACGAAATCAGTCCCAAAACATCACCGAACATCACGCATTCCGAGGCGGAAGCATTATGGCGTGGGCAGGGATTTCATTAGGATACCGCAGCGAACTGCACATCTTTAAACGGGGTTCTTTGACGGCTGTCCGGTATTGAGATGAAGTCCTAGAATCCATTGTGAGATTGTACACTGCAGCAGCTGACCCTACTTTTGTTTTAATGGACTATAACGCTGTCCCTATAGAGCTGACATCGTCGATGACTACCTGGAGAGTGAAGGAATTGCGCATATGGCGTGGGCAGCATAATCGTTCAACCTTAATCCCATTTAAAATCTTTGGGATGCTCTTGGCAGTGCTGTATCTTCACGTTTCCTACCTCCAGCCACTCTTATTGAGCTGGAAACTGCTCTACAAGAAGAATGGCGATTGCTTAATTCTGCGGTGGTTGACCACCTAATTGAAAGAATGGTCACAAGGTGTAAACTTTGTATACAGATGAGGGGGATCACATACCCTACTAATGTTCTTTTTTTCATTTTATGCTGTTTATTTTCACTTTATACATAATTCGGTTTAAGTCTCCAGTATGTTATGACTGATGACTTACAAAAATTTAATATTGTTTACATTTCTGCATATAATCATTGATTTTGTTTTATGCATAAACATATATGCTACTTTCCAGCCGAATTTGGTGTCAATCAAAGCGGTATTTGTTGATTTTGTTTTTCATTTTACATCTTCGTGCTTAAGTTTGGAAGTGAGTGTATCATATGAGCAAGATGTTGTGAGCAAGCAAATATAAGCTCAAAAATATTAAAAATAAAATATAGCTATTTTTCATCGGAATGATTCTTCGTTAAGTGCAACTGAAGGCAGCTTGAGTGCTGCTTGCCAGCGAACACTATTTTTCTTGCCATTCCGAAGATGAATGGGTGTCTTTTGCAACTACTCTACATCTCTTGATTTTATCTTACTTGAACAAATTCCCGAAATCTTGTGAATCTTAGACAACCTTTCAACAGTTAGATGTTCGGCTGCGTTTCAAATCATACTTTGTTTTATTCCTGAAAGATAAGCTATTTTTATAAAAATTATAGAATAATAAATTTCCTTCCCATATCCTGATTATAGCATACATGTGTAATAGAAAAGACCAGATATTCTAAGCATAACTAGAATAAGGTCATTCCACATGAGATGCTTGAACATATCCCGAAAGCAGGAAAATACCAGGACTTCAATTTGATTTTGTGATTATCAAAAAACCTGAGTTAAAAATAAAATTCGCTATCACGTAAGATTTGTTCCTGAGATTCCAGTTTCCAGGAATGTGTTGGTACTAAACTGATTACATGATTTAACTAAAACTCGTTTTGCGTATCTTCTTTCTTCAAAGTCTGTGCAATTCTGCGCTGCAAATTTTCTGCTTTACTGTATTTATAGTAATTGCAGATATATTATTTTCCTACTAATTTTTTTTATCTCTCATTCTACGTTGTATACATTTGTGATTGGTTTCAAAGCTGAAATTATGACAGGGACATTTTTATTTCTTTAGCATTTTATCTTTGTTAATGGATCGAGTTTATAAGCTCGTCTGTTCAGTGAAAGTGTTTTCAGTACTTTATTACAATGTAAGTGTATGGCTGAGGAGCTTTATTTTTTTCATAAATGTGATAAATAAAGTTTTCTACAATTGAATTGACTTCCATTTAATAATTTCTCAGAACTAAGTCAAGAAGAGATCAAGCAAATGTCATAAATCTACGTCATAAAGCTCATATATTTAAAAATGGATCTGATTCACAGTTGCAAATTATGAATTGTACTTTTAGTGTTAGAAATGTTTTCAAAGTAATTAAGTAAATTTTTCAATATCTTCAATAATCTACAGTTTGATATACACAATCGAAACTCCTATAAAGCCTGAAAACTGAAATTAAAATCACTCTTTGGTAACCTGCGATGTATTTATGTATACGAGTTTTAACTGCATTTCTCCTAATTCTCTAAATGTCAGAGGGTCTCAGTTGTCAAGCACAATGTTTAATTGACGTTTATTGCTATCTAAGATTTTTAATTTTATATGTACGGTCACAGTATAGAGTTAAAAGCTTTCCTAATGCTCTGCTGAAACTTTTCAAAGCTTTAATTATTTTCAGTATTACGACGTTATATTTAATACACGCTGTTTAAAACCCTTTTCTTTGGCAAAAGTAAATCCTTTAATTAATGTCTTGTCAAGGCAGAAAATGTTTTGTGCAATGCACACGCTTGTAGTTGAATTTTAATGGAATAAACTGTCTTTTAATACTCTGAATTAATATTAAACATTAATTACACATATGCAGAAATATTTACAGATGAGATTTGTTTAACATAATATATTTTAAATGTTTTTTTAAATGAAAATGTTTCACTCTGTAGTCTTTGCTGAATAATGGTAGTAGCCTTATTTCTACGAAATTTAAAAGCTTTAAAACTTCTTAATGAATCTTATTCGAAGTACTTAAGATGATTCATACGATAAATTATCTGTTAGTTTTTCAATCGATGAACATCTTTTTGACTTAAATTAATCCTGCTTATTTCACAATTCATAAGAATTTCAAGAAGTAAAGTTATGTTAAAAGGACTGAATGTAAATATTTTCAACTACGATTAGCTCTAACGTGAAAAAGAGAGCTAATAAAATGAACAAAACAAAATTTTAAAAAAAAATCAGACAAAAAAATATAAAAATGCCTAAATTAAAAATTTTCAACAAAACCCGGGAGCTTTATATACACTGATTCCTAAAGCTTTAATTTAAGATTATTTTAAAATAACTTCTCGACTGCAGAGGAAGAAAATGTTCGCTTTACAAGTACTTAGCATAAATATTATGATTATTATTAGATAAACACATCCTTTGTATAAAGTAGCATCATACTTTTAAACGAAATGTTTTAAATTTAACTTAAAAATAACAAAGGTCTATCTAATATTCCAGTTTCTTTAACTTATGTGTTCGAAAATTAATGGATTGATTAATAAAATCATAAAAACTTATATAAATTTTAATACTTTACTAATATTAGTAAATATATGATATATTAGATATGAAATAAGGTTATATTCGTACGTGCTTTTTTGCAAAGATACTGACACTAACGCTTTTAATGTTATCAATAACGATTTTCAAACCTCTAAACAATAATAGTGTGTAATTTAAGTAGTCTACAGATCGAAACTTTTAAAAAATGAATAATTTTCTCTTTTGTTTTTATCCAGAATGAAGAACTAAATTTTGACAAAAAAATACTGAAGTTTCAAATCGAGCTGGTAAAATATAAGAAAAACATCCGAAAACATCTAGATAGAAGGTTCTGAAAACTTAAAACGGTTAATGAAATAAAGTAGAATACTTGGTACTTATGTACGCAACCACCTCAGTAGAATTCGCCAGATTTTCTGAAATCGTCGAACTCTGACAACCATGCGCATAACAATTCTTTAGGTAACCATATCCATTGAAAATTGCAATCCGAAAATTCGCCGAATCACTTTTTCCTCTGTAAAAAACCGCCAGATTGCGCCAAGGTGGTTGCGCTAATACGTAAATACCGAATACTTGTTCGAAACTTTACGTATTTCAACCAAATTTAGGGAGGAACTAAGGCAAAATTCTGTTCGTACGCTAAATTCGAACAGTAAGTAAACGAGAACCTAGTATTTGATAAAGCACTATAAAACCGGGGTTTTAAAACTCTAATTGACAAATAATTAATCATATTTCTGTAAACTTTTCACCCAAAATTACGGAATTTTTTTGCATTTGTATTGTTAAAAGCATATGAGTAATCTTGCTGAAGCATAAGAATGTTTTAGTAATTAAATGTTCTGCTCTACGAGGACCATATGCAGTATAGTATATGTATTTACATTTATTCACTTATTTTACGTATTTCATTTATTTATATTTTTTAATCCGCATTTACACATCATACAGCGCTAAAACTTTTAATGTTCAGGATTAAAAAAGTAGCAAAAAATGTAGTCCGTTGTCTCCTTTTCTGAATACTCTACTTTATAATGTCAGTGCATTACAATTAGTATGTAGATTTGTACTCGAATAAATTGGAGAACTTTTATTCAAACTTTTGGGTCTGCTTCACATCCAAAACTAAAAATAGTTTCCAATTATTTTATCTTTATAACTGCTGTCATTAAATTTATAATCCTTTCTGTCATACAAGTTATAATGCACTAACATTGTAACGTAGAATATCCAGAATTTTAGAACCAATGTTAATTTGATCATAGGCTATTTGATATAGTGCTTCTGTTTTCTACCAAAATAAAAAATTAATTGAAAAAACATTTGATTTATTTATATTATAATAACTAAGCCATAACTGCAATGTTTCATCAAAATATATAAATCAATAAATAAATATAAATTAATACAGCTAATTGTCCCATTATGTTAGTTCTGTAGAATGAGTATTACAGCAATTAACATAAAACAAATAGCTTTATATTTGTTCATGTTACCATTATCGTAATTGCTTTAATGTACTTTATTTTATCTCAAAACTGTTAATTAAAAAAAAACCTTAATTTCTTCAATGCATTGCCAAGAAATATTTTCTCCGAATGAATTCATATGAGCAATATAGTTATTTAATTTATTTTCTTATAATATGTTTCGTCTCGTATCATTGAGAAATATTAATAAAATATTATTCTCTTTGTTAAGTAATAATTATTTAAAGGAAGAAAATTAATTTTCCTCTTCTTCTTATTTCTTGAACCCTAACCTCCGAAAATGTATTTTCTCATTCAGATTTTCTTAGCAAATTCTCTTAGGTTTTCTCTTTTTTAGGCATATCGTATCAATAATTACAAAGCGCCGTTTTAGGTGCAAGGCATTCTAGAAATTTTCACTTATAAAATCCTTAAAAATGGAAAAAGGGCTAAAGAATTTTCTTTCAGTTATATCTTAAGAATAACTGCTGAGAAGTAGTCTGAAAGCATAGCTAAAATGTCAATAAAATCTAAAATATGAATACGTTTCTAAGCAATTTCATGATATCTTGTTCACTCTTTTTCTCCAAATTGTTAAGAGTATTAAATGCATAGCAAGAAGCTTGAATGAAAATTTTCATTTCCTCAAGGTGCTGTAAATATAGGCGATAATATTTAAAGGGTCAGGTGTAAGAACTTTGATTTACTAAATTCAAATGCGTCTTTACCTATTAATGAATCTTAGTACCAATATACTTTTTTGTGATATCAATAAAACTGCACAATTATCTGCTTAATGAGTTGAACGGAATTCCCTGACAGTGGGTTTTCTTGTAAGCACTCTATTCATTTCACTGTACAGGCATGTATAGCGTTAATAATCTAACTTTGCAAAATGAAAAGTTAAATGTCACGGTATTTGAAATAAAATACCCAGTGAAAGACATATGGAAGGGGAAAGAATTCTGGAGCGAAGCCAAATGCTCCCGATTTTCTGTCCTTTTTCCCATTTCTTGGAACTGTTTGTGGGCGTTTGAGAATTAATCACAAAATAACTAGAACGTTCTTTTGCAAGATTTGATAAGGAGAACGTTTTAAGCAAGGCTTTGTTCCGAAACAAACATTACTTCCAAGGAAAGGAAAATGTTATTTTTTATAAAGTTTTGACATGCATTGTACAACTGTAATTTAATTAAAATTTCCAGCTCGGGACATCCGTTGTGAGTATGAAACGAAAATTAAACTTCTCTTCTGTGTTTACATTTGCATCTCTTCTTTTCTGAAAGGAGCAGGTATAAAATATTGCCATTATTTTAATCGTAATTTTCTAAACACCGTAGATTTCTTAAGTGGTTTGCATTTCCCAATGGAGTTTCATGTTATCACGCTATAACAATCATATCGATGACAGAAGTTTTCAGTAAACTGCAGTAAAATGAAAATGTCTTTGCAGTATTAAGAAAGAACATTAACAAGCAACACATTATAAAGGAGGACCTTATTTTATGGTACTTTCTCTTTACCGACTGAAAATAGCAATCAGCAAAACATGAATAATTTCATGCAAAAGTGCATATCTACTACTATCATAAAATAAGCTTCATAAAATGACTAACAAGGATAGTCCTTTTGATCATTGACAGTGTACTATATTTAACATCTTGGTTTGGTAAATATTAATAACATTCTTCATAATGATCTCACCATCAACACTATACATATCATGCAATCAGTAAACTTGTCAGTACTTCCGTTCCTTCTAATTGTTTCTGCAAATATAACTTCTATATAGTGTCCTAGTAGGAAACAGGGAGCTTACTCAAAGCTATGTTCGTGCGTGTGTAGAAAATACAACAAAGATAAGAAGGGTTAAATTGACCCTTTATTTCTGACAGGTACAGCCATTCCCGCACTTCCGGATGCAGAGACCAGTACTTATGGTCTAAAACGTAGAAAATAATAAATAAATTTACTTAGATGCTTTACAAAGAGTAGTAAAGCGAAGACTAGACTTTTAACACTACATATGTAGTGAACGGAATGCAAAAACTACAATACATGTTCAAATATCAGCCAAAATAAGTTCTCGCCTTAAAGGCAGACATAAAAATCACGCGCGGGGTAAAAGAGCGAGAAATCACTCTCTTTTTCTCTTGGCTAAAAGCCATGTCTTAATATTTCTACAGTTTGCAACCTCATTTGCATAAACAAATCTACTCGCTTATTCTGGCCAGAAATGGAAAATAAGAGAGGATAGCAAAGTTTTAAAATAAAATAAACGTTAGTAAAACTTAAAATTCTTACAAACTTAATGGGCTTTTTATTTATCTTAAGATAGTAGGAATTTAATTTTCTTACACATCTATTATCCCATAGTAATTTACTCGAATCTGTATTAAGAGCTATTTTGAAAGTCACCTAATTAAAATGGAGAAATTAATTGACTAAAACATAATGAGAAAATTTTCCTGGCCAAATAACTCAGAACATAACCAAAAACCTCCAGACATCTGTATATATGGGGAACAGGGAACTGCTGATCATTACACTTTCTCATACCATTTAGCTGAGGATAATCACTTAAAATCCCGACGAAGTGACCTCCCGGCATTCCAGAGTTTTCTAATTAAAGCTAAACTTTAGTATCCTAAATTTCAAATAATTATGAAACGACTGTCTTCTTACGGCCTAGATCTTTGTCAAGTGTAAGTTCCTCCTGCTACATAAATTTAATGAACTTTTACATGCTGTGAATATGTTCAAAAGGATTCTACTTGTGAACTTTTTAAACTGTAATAATCTGCTGCAGCATACCATTTTAAGTAACATTTTTAAGATTGCGTGTGTTTCTTGTCAAATTACTTGCTATACTCCCAATGTTTGCATTCTGAAATACCTAAGCTCTCAGTTTCTTATCCACAGTGTTTCTTGGTGTTACTCTGAAACGATCTGACCACATGGACACTTTTTAGCATTATTAGTACAATTCATTATAACACTGTGTTTCCAGTACTTATTATGTTTATCTGTTATTTTTGTTACATCAAATATTCTCAGTTTAATTCGTAAATTTCAAATTGCATTGAAAATATATTGTAATCTCTTTATGTCCCAAAGAATTATTTTTAATAAATACTAGAGGCGGAGTGTACGGTGGGATTGCACAATGTACCATAATATGTAAACTCTAGCTCTTTAGGAAAGTTTCAGATGCTCATCTCCTCAAACTTTCTTTGCATACTAAACATAGTTTACAAACTTTCTTTAGCTGCAGTTAGTATGGGAAGGCATGACTCATGGTGCATCGTTGGTGTGCCCCATACTTTTATATGTGCCTGTACCTGCTTCTGCAGGGTAGGGAAAAGAAAGTGAAAATACTTGAAAGCTGATAATTCAATATTCTAGGTTAACACTTTAAAGGTACTAAAGTTGATATCGCAGTGTGAAATCCCAAAAAGCTGATCAATCCCAAAAATGAAAACTTTTGTTTTTGAAATGTAAACTTATAAGGTATTTCTCCCGTTTTCTTGGAATGCCTTCGTGGTGTAGTGGTCAGCACGCTCAGCGCGTATTCGAGAGGTCCGTGGTTCGAGTCCCGGAGAAGGTATTGCTCAATTTTCATCTCTCTTGCTTTCCAAAAATACCTAATGTCTCTACAAACTAAATTGATAATGTTCCAAAAATTTACGAACCAAACTTTGTTTGCGAACTTACAAACTAGAAAGAAAGCATACAAGTATTTAACTTCGCTTTTTAAATAAGAAATAATACCAACTATTGTCATCTAATAAAATTAATTTTTACGAACAAAATAAATTTCTAAATATTAGCAAAAGAACTCTATCATTCTAGTTTATATGCTGTTATGGAATTTTATAACTATATTTAGGTATTAATTTTAACGCAGAAAATTGAGTAAATAATTTTTCGAGAGTTAAAGAGAAATTTTTTTGGTGAATGTCCAAAATATCCAGACACATCTTCGTTATTATTGAAGAGGATTATGAATGTTAGAAATGTGGTCTGAAAATTTATTTTAATCGCCTATAAACGGCGTAAATGCTTCGTAATGCATGTTGCGAATTTTTGGATCTGGCAACGCTAATTGAATGCGTGATGGAATTGAATAAAGTCTGAAGCTTGAAAACCTGATGTGGATGATCTTTGCTTTTCAATTATACACTTTTTGGATTTAAAATAATATTTCTTGAACCCTGATTACATGAACTTTGACATTTGCCAATAAAATTTGTTGCAAAATATTATTAAGATATGCGCATCATTTTTGAAAAGTTTCCTTTTCTTTCAAACTCATAAACAAAATATTATTAGAATCTGGAATATAAGTAAAAAATTTTAATATTAATAAAATAGGTATGAAAAGCAATAATTTAGTTTCTTATACTTCTTTTACGCTTGACAGTTCTTTCTGGTGTGATTGTTTCATCGCGGTCAGATCACATCTAAAATCGAGTCTGAGGAAGAGGGAGTAGCTGCTATTACACCCGAGGTAGAAGTGCTGATATGATGAAAATATGTAAAACGAATTAGCATTAGTTTGAACCGAGACTATAATAGAAATATATAATTAAATAATGAATGCCATGTAAGGCTAACAATGACACATCTTGAATAGGTTTAGAAACTAGAGCTATGAATGCTTTTTAAGAGCCGGAATTTTTTATCTCTTTTTTCTCTATATGCGATAAATAGTACCAAGTGCTTATTTCGAGCGTTTTTATCAATTTAATATGCATTTTAAATTATTTTCTAAACATCTGAAAAGAAGAAGTTTATTTAATTAACATTTTCTCATACGCAAAATAGATATTTCGTAACTTTGAAATACGCTTAGAATATTGTAGATTGAATAGTTAATATATGTACATAATAATTACATTTTGCAGGAGTCTACCAAAACTTATGCGATGAAATAAACATTTAAACAAAATAAAATGCTCGAATAAAATTCCTAAATTATCCAGAATATAACAAAAAGTGCATCAAAGGTGATAATGGTTCAATGAAAAATGGAAATTTTAGAGAAAATAAAATATTATTTCCACTAGTAAACCATGTTGGACTATTGCAAACACTACAAATATAGTATTTATACGAGAAACAAATTTCGGAATGGTTACGGATTGTCATCGGTAGCGCAATAGTATCAAAATTATGCGAATATTTGTATTTGAAAGCGTCAGAGTTAATATGTGTGTAAATTTCAAGCTGGCAGACTCAATTATTAGTTATTGGACAGGGAATAGATATCTGCGTGTGAACTTCGGTATAAAGTTGCACGATCGAAACTCAGCAATATTATTATCAAACTTTGTGGGAAAGTCTGAAATGGCGTTAATGAAGCTTTAGAACTATTGAAAAGGTCATGCGATTGTAAGGATTTTAAGTTTTACTAACGTTTATTTTATTTTAAACCTTTGCTATCTTCTCTTATTTTCCATTTCCGGCCAGAATAAGCGCGAATAGATTCTGTAGAAGTATTTAAGGCATGGCTTTTAGCCAAAAGTAAGAAGAAAGGGAGAGCGAATATTCTCGCTGCTTTTACCACGCGTGTGCTTTTCATTGTCTGCCTTTAAGGCCAGAACTTAGTTCTCGCTGATATTTGAAGACGTATCGTAGTTCTTTTCATTCCTTTCACTGCATACGTAGTGTTAAAAGGCCAATCTTCGCATTGCTCTTCTCTGTAAAGCACCTTCTATTTAGTTAAATTAGTTTATTTCTTATTTTATACGTTTTAGACCATACGTACTGGTCTCTGTATCCCGAAGTGCGGAAACGGCTGTACGCTGCGAGAATAAAGGGTAAAATTTAACCCTCCTTATCTTTGTTTTATTTTTTACACAAGCACGAACATAGCTTTCAGTAAGCTTCCTGTTCTGACTCAGGACTCCAGATATGTTTGCAAAATCAACTAGAAGGAGCAGTAGTCCTGACAAGGTATATACGTAGAAAAGGATTAGTGTGATTGAGTGGCATAAGAGTTTTAGAGATGGATGTGTAGACGTAGATACCAGAAGTAAATAACCAAAAGCAACAATGACGGGCATTAAAATTAACAAAGTGTACAACGCGATATGGTGCAAGAAATTGTGTTAGCTTAAGAATTATAAGTTAACCGATAAAATATTAGTATAATTTTAGTTGAAAAATTGGAAATACAATTTTTTTTTTTTTTTTGCCGAATGTGTGCCTGGCTAAAATAGCGGCTGAACCAAATTAGATCTTCTGCCTTGTCAGTTTAATCCCCTGTAAATTCTGATTATTTCCAAAATTAAAAGCTGCACTTAGGGAATAAAGATATTCAAATGTAACTGACATCCCTCATAAAGTACTCAATAGTAAAATGAATTTCAGATATATTAGTAGAAGTGGGAATGCCTACTAAACCCAGGGTATAGATGTACAAGGGGATTACCTTGTAGACGACACTGTGCACTAGTGTACAGTTTCAGATGTGTACTTTTTCGAAGTTCCTTCCAAGCGTTAAATTATAATATTCTGTACATGTATGTAAACAGTACGATATATCTATCTGTATGTATATAACATCTTTTGAAACGAGAACAAATATGAAATGCGGATTAACAAAGACGCTACAAAAATAAACATAAATAATTTTATAGAGGAAATAAATTGCAGAAAGCAGAACTACCGTAAACAGAAAAATAACACTGCGACGATTTACTTTCCTTTAATGAAATCCGCCCTGCTGAAGATGAAGGGAAAATAAATAATGCATAGCACAAAGTGATCTAAAAGGTATAAATGCAATGAGTTTGTATTGATATTAGTTCTGCTTCTGCTTTTGTATGAGAAAAAGAGCTAGACTATTTTAACTTCTCGTATTTTCTTTCATATTTGAGAGATTTGTAGTTTATTCTGTACAACTGCTTAGTTGTTTACTTATGCGTGTGGAGGGAGGGCATCATTCTTGATATTTAAAGATTCATTTTAATCTGAGTTGGCTCTTTTTGTCTTGTTTTTAGCTGCTTATTTATATTTTGCTTTATCCCTAATGAATCTCGTAACCTCGTCATTTTTGCATTATTATTTCATTTTTCTGTTTTTATTAAGTTTGCGTATATTCGAACTAAATTAAAAATTCAACATTTTTAAGAGCACTTTTGTTAAAAGGGCTAAAAGCTGCTATTTTGGGACATTTAGAAGTATAAAAATCGATGAAAAGGATTGGTGCTCATTTCTTCGTTTTGACTAATCTTCCTGCGTTTATAAATAACTGATTTATAGTTTTTTCCACATCTACTAAAAGCGAAAAGGTTTAATAATATTAAGTGCAATTAAATTTAAATCAATGAAAAGTTAAAAATAAATCGAAGGGAAAAAAGACGTTTTCAAAATTTTGAGTGAATTCAGATATTTCAGTAAAGGACCGGGTCTCTGATTAGGGTCAAGCCTACGAAATATTGTTCTAGGATATTTACTTTTGACAACTGTTTAGCTTTCAATAATTTTTATATAACTCATGATTCACGTATTAAATATGACTCATGAAATTTGATTTTAGCTATTTGAGCTGACCACGATTTGACCAGGCGTGGCAGTTAGAAACCATTTGAAAAAAAAAATAGAATACATAATTTAAGATAACTGCAGTCATTTAGTATTGCTTCTCTTATCATGTTTAGAAATCATGAGCAATTCGTAAATTATAATTGCTAAAAGTTTTTTTTTTGTTCCAATGGCTGGCCCTATATATATATATATATATATAATCACTGAGCCTCAATCAAATGCATCGAAATTTCAATAGTTTTCCGCGCCTTTTTTAACAGAGTGAGGAAAGATATTTAAGGAAATATTTCTGGATATCTTCAGCAGTTCTGCTCTCAAGAAATTCAAATCATTCTGCAAAAATTTATTTTTATAGCACACGAAAAAAAAAAAAAAAATCAAGGGTAGTACTCCCATTTTATCTTCTTAATCGAGCACGAGATTATCCTGATCATTTTATTCCCAGTCGAAGCTTTAATTACGTTACCAAAAATATGCATGTAAAATAACACCGTCTACTGATAAAAATCATTCATGTTTTTCGCCATGGGTTGAGGAAAAAAATTAATATTCTGTCTATTCCCAATTCAAGCATAGTCATTAATGCGCACAAAAGAGATGAGGGATTTAGGAACGATAGAATAAGGAACTGTCAATGGCGTTGCGCTCGGGAAGTCACGTGATATATCTCAGCGAGAACAATAAATAATATCGGACAAAAGAGACTGGCGGCTCAGAATATGCAGATTAATATTATCACATGTTTGCCATTTCGAAAAGGATCTGCAGACATGAATTTGAAGATAGAATTGTCTAATCCTTATCTGCCTATTTGACTTCGTGCACATTTTGAAATCGCTACAAATTATCCGGTTTGATTTTAATGGCTAATAGTGAAATCATCCTTTACTATATAAATCAGTTTTGCTAATTTTCTGTACCTTAGCAATTTTGACGACAAAACAGGCAGCTTATTAGGTTAGCGTTTCTCATAAAGATCATCTTCATCTCTTAGATGTTACGAAAGAGATATTTACATTGCATTATTATTTATTATCACATGCAAATTTGTAACATTTTCCTTACATGCGTAAATTAACAAAAGCACTTTGCCGTCCTAATTTTACAGTTTAATATATATCTGTGAAATTTCATCTTAATTTTCAGTAAAAATCTTCGATGCTATTATCAGAATAATCTGATTTAAAAGCAATGAAATTTCGAATAAGGTTAAATATTTTTGATTTCCATGTCTAGCAATCATCCTGAGATTATGTACTTAAAATACTTTACGCTTACAGCTAACTTAAGCTTTTCTCTTTCCATAAAAGAAAATATATACAAGATTGAACGTACCGTGTAGCAGTTATTTTCCAAAAAAAAAATTAATACGCAAAAATATGCGTGATTCATTATTTTTCCGCGTAGTAAGATTTAAAAAGTTAATACCAGGTATTTTTTGCCATCATTTATTTTTCATATGAGTACCACACTTTGAAGATCTCATGTTCTACATAATAAATTCTCTTGATGGTTTTAGAAATTTAAAGCTTTTTTTTTATGTATATGAATAAATGAAAATACTTGCGAAGTTTTAAGTCCACGAAAAGACATCTAATTAACGTTTACTCTCCCCCCTTTTTTGGACACTTTATGTAAACAAAGTAATTAAATTGTTAATAACCCGGCTAAGTGAAAATAAGACGATTTTAAATTTCTTTTAATAATTTGTTTAAAAAAAATCGGAAATTTGTTTAATTTTAATATAAATACTCTATTTTTAAATAATAAATTTTAATTACTCATTTATATGAACTCTCTTTAAATTTAAAATCCTGGAACACTTATAGTTGCTAAAATTGATTGATGTCTTTATTCAATTAAGAAACGTTTTACGCAGAGGATCTGACATTTTAACTTTAAGTCTTTGGCTCTGATTGGGAAAAAAATTGCTAAAATAACGCAGTTATGGGCCCTTTTTCTTCGTTTTTTTAGTTCACTTCAGAAAAAATAGATTAATTTATTACACGAAATTCTCTTTTCTTCTTAGTTTAAGTTTGCGGGATTCAGATAATTTTCGAAAAATGAATATAACATCATTGAACTCATGCAGAGTGTTCCAAAAAAGTGCCGTCCATTAGAGGAACGTCATGCCTGATTCGACTCTTATAGTAATATAAAGCTGTCGTGCTCTGATACAGCATTAAGTCGTGAGTTAGTTCAGTGTTTGTGATGTAAATATTCATAAATTGACTTGACATAAACAGTCTAAGGTAGTTCTTAATTAGTTAACATAAACAGTAATAATAGGCAAATAGTCTTTTCGACTACTGAGTTTTTTTATTTAATTGATTATTATCTGTAGACTAAGGTTATGTTTTTGTTTGAAGCAACAGAATAAAATCCATTTCTGCTGCTTATTTGAAGAAGCAATTTTAGAAAGACGCAAGAAAAATGCAATGTGTTAAATTATGGAATCATCAGATTCTGCATTTTAAGGAACAGACTAAATGGTTGCAGCCACTCCTATAGTAATTCAAAAAATTCAAGAAAAGTAGTTTCGTTTCAATTCTATTTGAAATGTAAATTTATTACCAAGTGTTATCTTCAACAGTTCCTTTGACTTTACATATCGTCCCCATTTCTAGACGCAGTGGGAAACTGCCAACTCCAGTATCTGCCACAGACTGGCCATCTCGTTATTTGTACAGTTTGACTGTTTAAAAGTGTTGGCCCCCATAGATCCATCTTAATGAGAAATGGAGATCAAATGATGAAAAATATGACAAATAAAGTGTTTATGGCATGGCAAGGATCCGTTTCTGATCAAAGAAACACAAGTTTTTCCCTTCATACACGTTGGGCTCAAAATGGTAGAAAAATGCTAAAATCTATTTGTACTACAATATGAACTATTCCTCTTGTATGATACCACTTCATGCATCATTTTTGCTACATGAAGCATATTTATACATCAGTACAATAACACCCTCTAATACTCAGTTCCAAGTATTACAAGTTGCACAACCGTGACATGACTTTGCCACGAATTTTCCAATTACTCCTAAGTACTCCTAAGTACATTTACTAATTCCATATTACTCCTAAGTACACCAAAGCAGAAATGAGAAAATACTCTAAGTAACATTCCCACTCCTATTTTAATCAATTAAACAAGGATCGCAATTCTATTCTAACAGAGTATCATAGGCACTTCACTGTTATATGTTTTATCTCCAAAAAAAGTAAAGTAAATTAGAAACTAATTAGACTGCAATACTGAGATTGTGGCAAAGCACATGAGAGCTGTATGCCTAAGGGGAGGACTTTTGAAAGAAAAATGACTCCTATTCACATTACACATGTGAAAAACCTATGAAACCTCTATGCAGCCAGCCGTTAGCAGAACTTTAAACCTGGGCTAAACTAGCAGTGCTCGGCTATTTTACCGCTCGGCGCTGGTGAAAGCCATGAGTAGGCTAGAAAGCTGTTCTTTAATTAAACTTCATCTAATGCAAATGCCATTTTTCTTACATAAATAATAATAAATGTACCTGCTTACTGAGTGTCTAACCAGGTATAAAACTATTTGATTAAGCTATCATTTAACCAGTTTTCATTAAATAAATAACAATTATTATGATTAAAGTAAATAAATAAATTGCTAAAATGACGCCCAGACGGTATAGTGCTTAGGGGAGCCTATTGCGATACTGAAGGGACAGTATTCGAATCCCAGAGAAGGTGTGGATGTTTGTAAACGTATAACGTCTTTGCGGCATGGGGTCACTCTAAATATATGGCGAGTCGAAAACCCTCTTGTGTGGTTTAGTGGTTGGGAAGAGGAGTGGGAAAACTCTGGACCACCTCTCAGGGAGCTCTTCCTCAAAACTGGGGTGAAAGTAGAAGTCCAACATCCTTAAGGCACTGGCAACCAGTCTTTCATGAAATATAGACTCCACAACAACAACAGCAACAATCGATAAAATATGAGTCCGCCCTTTTTTACAACGAGCCTGTGCTCTGTTTGCTGCATTACTATTAATACTATCAAAGAATACAAATTTTGAATTTTAAAAAGAATGAAAAAGAGAAGGAGTTAAGAAAGTCTTACTGAAGTTTGATATTCCTTCGGATTTGCGAAATGAATTATAGTTACATCTGCTTTCAACTAATTTAGGTGAAAATAATATCCTTTTCTTGATTCTGAATCACCTTAAACAGTAGATTAGTGCATCATAATTTCTTGATTACAGAATCGTTTACAAAAATGCGTTCTCTTTTGCCGTGAAATGCTTAATAGACCCTTCAACTGCTTCATTTTCGATTCTATTCTGTGCTCTACGCTGAATAACCGTTGGTATTCACAGCGAACATTTTGCTATTGTAGTCAGACGAAGGATGGTAACATTAAGGGGAAATGACTGCTGCCATTTTTATGAAGAGTGATAAAATGTGAACTGCACACGATGAATCAGACGCCCTGTGAAACGTCAGCAGTCTGCGTAATAGCTGACACACTGGAACTTTCGAACCAGCAAACTGTAAGATCAGCGGGAATGCCAGCTTAATCATTTCGCTGCGTTTCTGCTACGTCATTATGAACCTTCCCATTCGCGTCGCAGTCAAGCCCGCTTCAAAATTTATATTGTTGTTAGAAGACGTCTTGTTACGTATTACGGGAATTCAGGATTTTAAAAACTATTCAGTGTTTCTTACGGTATTCTAACTTTTAGCCTCTCAGTACTTGAAATTCATTTCGAGGTTGCGTCTTACAATCAAGACATGACTCTTCTTCCGGTATAGTGATTTTTTTTTTTTTTTGAAATAAAGAAAAAATAAAAATTTGGAATAGTTTATCAGCATTTCAGATTTAATGACCAAAAGAATGTAAATAAAATTTTCGTAAAAAATTACGTAAAAACTACGACAATAAATATTTGACATATTTAATTGTCGATGTAGCTTTAATACAAATATAATGATTCATTGCTTTTAAAGCAAAAAAATTGCAAGCAAAGTGTTTTTCGAATAGAAGGACGTGGACATCAAACTCCTGTTTGGGTCAGTTTGCTGTTCATATCTAAGAACATATATGTATGTATGTTCATTATGTATATGTATATATAAGTAAAGACATAAAGCAAGAAATTTAGAACCACTTTTTCACAAAGACAAAAACTAAGATTCATAATTAATAAATTTCAAAAAATCCTATAATTACAGCAAAGAATTTATAAAATTGTTAAAACCCAAACTGTTAAACAAGCATACTCCAATTAAAAAATTTTTGAAATTTAAAGAAATTTAAAATATCCCAATAGAATAGGAATTCAATCGACTTCAATGTCATTTTATCAGGAGAAAGGAACATTGAAACCAATTGAAATCTCTCTTCTACAAAAGTCCTTGCTTTTCTGTTTATTAGCCGACGAACCATTTCAATGTATTTTAATTATAATAGTTCACCCGAAAATTCTGGCCCTTCCCCAAAGCAAGGACAGCAGCTTAATGCGCGAAAATACTAGGCATATTTATATTTTGTTTTCAAAAAATGTTTTGTAATAATATAAAGAAAACTATCATTTTAATTTAGCAACAGTCCTTTTAATTCCTCATTTTAATTTGGCTACGTCCCTTGCATGTCTTAAAAGTACTAATATATAAATCTAAAGTGCGTCGTCTGAAAATTAATCCGCTTTATGCAAAGACGCAAGAAGAGCATTACGGATATTTTTTATCCAATCGCAACTCTAATTTAAACAATGGAACCAACTCTATAAATACCGCTGTTACTGTTTGCTCGATTTTTTCCCTGCAAGTAGCCACGTATTGTTTGATGTTCCATTTTGTTCTTTGTTTAAAAAGATGCAGACTGTAAAACTTGTGCGGTGCATAGCGCACCCATAAATGATGATGTGAATCTATTTATGCGTATCAAGGCTTGCTCTATTACGAAAGTAAAGTTGTGCTGAATCAACATCCACATCTGAAAGCTTTTCTTCTCCGTTATATTATTTCAGATGTCCATGCAGCTTTTTTTTTATCTGAAGATATATACAGAATTTGTATTACATTTAATTAGTCGACGGGATGGTTACCTTTTGCCTCAAACCCCAATTGAAATTTGCAAGTTCAAAAGTCTTAGAACGAAAATGAAATGTAGCTTTACCACTGCAGCTCACAATGAGAGAGAAAATGAATGTTTTCGATTTAGGTCAAGGTCAAATAGAGAAGTGTGATGCGAAATTATTTGCTTCGAATTTTCAACGTCGTCATTGTGTTCATCAATTAAATATCATCGAATTAATCATCAAATGTGCTATTTTTGCGTCAAGAATAAAGTGATTAAACGATGTATTTGTTCAAAAGTGCTTTGAAGGTCACTGAACTGCGTCTTCCTTCGACTCTTACGCGAATAAATTAGTTAGGCTCTTTTTCTCAGGTACAGGATTGAAAATTGTGCTTGATACGTGTGCTAGAAAAATATTTTCACTTCAGCATTTTGATAATCGCATTTTACATCGCAGTTTGATATTTTGCTTACTAAATTGGACTTTGTTCTATGAAAAATATAATTTTTTCGTATTAGAAATCTGAATTTTAATAATTTTATTTAGTAAACTAAGTAAAGAATTTAAGATTTTAAAATTATTTTTACGGAAGGTTATTAAGATAAATTAATATGTTTACGAATTTACGCTGAAAATTTTGAACTATTGCTAAAAATTTTGTAATTACTTTGCAAATGATGTGAATATGAAAAATGAATGAAATAATTTTCAAAAATTGGTGTAGAATATTGTAAATAATGTTAAAATTGATAAATAATTGCATGCAGGAATAGAATATGTTAAGATAAATTTTGATGGAATGAAAAATATTAATTTTTCATATATCAATAATATTTTGCATATATATATAATGAAGTGTTTATTATTATTATTTTTTTTTCCTGTGTATAATGGAATGTTTTAGTGCAGTTCAAAAAGGCCAGTTGCCTTATACAAGGAACGGAGGCCTTTATAAGTGACTGCAGGGCACTCCACAATTCTGTAAAGCGTACATTGTTTTTAGACAAAGGAAGTAGCTGCAAGCTATGCGTGGCTAGCAAAAGGTGAGACAAGAAAAAAGGGTTCCTTTGTTTAAATTTTGAGCTGTGATTGGATAAAAAGCATCCGCATTGCTACTCTTACGCAATGGCGTAATGCAGATTAATTTTCAAATGACTCTCGTTAGATTTATATATTAGTATTTTTAAGAAAGGAAGGGGACGTAGACAAATTAAAACGAGGAATTAAAAGGACTATTGCTAAATTAAAGCTGTCTGTTTTCCTTCATATTTTAGCTCACATATATATATTCATATTTGTGTAAAATAAAATTTTAACTCTAATTTGTAGAAGCCCTAAAAGTATTCTTTTTAATGCGGTTACTTTCCCTTGCTATCCTAAAATGTGTAAAATGCTCATATGAAATCTTTCCGAAATGCATCATTCCAAAAACTCTCTTCATAAATATAAAGCTTTCAATAATAATTTGTGAAGCAGTGGTGTTAGTTGGGTGTCGGTTATAATTATCAGTTCACAAAAGTTCGCTTGATTTACAATTGAGATTTGCAGTTTATCGGCTGATAAATTGTTGATCAAAGTTATTTCGCACTTTATTCAGCTGTCCGGAATGAAGCTTTCGCCGCTGAAAGAGGAGTACAATCTAGTGTCCTTATATCCATTATGACGAACGCATTTAATTTTATTAAAATTAAGGATTAGTCTTTGGAGATATTTAAAAATCCATGAATAAACATGCTCTGTTGCGAATCTTTTGGGGATTTAAAGGAGAATTTTCTGAGTCATAGACATTTCATCTATTAAAAAAGAATAGAAAGAAAAATTCATATAAAGAAAACGAACAACTAAAAATAATACTAAAAAGCTAGGAAAAATCAGGTTTTGTGGTTTATATCTAAAATACTTATTCGATCAATCACGAAAAAAAAAAAGGCTTCAAAAATTTAAATAAATAGTATTTCTTTTTATTGAGGTTTTGTTAATCATAAATCAAAAGTCGCATTAGAGTTTTACTATCATAGCTTTTCAAGCATTTATTTATTCTCCTTATTTCTTTAAAAAATACGAAATGATTTAATCTAGAATAGTCAAACAACAAAAATCAGCGTTATATTTGCAATTTTTACAAAATGATTTGTCAATGAATGTCATAAAAGTAAAAGAGCATTTTGTGCAACATTAATTTTTACTGATCTAAAAATGTGTACAACCTTAAAAAAATATTTATCATCCAATTTCCTTTATTCGAGTATAAAAAAATCATAGAACAAAAAAGGAGTCAGTAAATAAGGATAAAATCAGAAAGGAACTGTAGCTTTTAATAATGAAAAAATTCTAAATTCGGCGTAAGGAAAGTTCATAAACGAAAATTCTCGAATGTTTTAAATGAAACAAATTCTTGTAACTAGTGGTGGTGCGATCGAAACAATCCTTAAGCATATGCGACATTTTAAACGAACTTCAAAATTCATGCGGAAACTTTACCTTCATTAGCGTCTTCAATTCTGAATCTTTTTCGCGATTTCCACATTTTGAGAAAGCACGGAAGCGTCTCAGGACGTCACGCAAGCATTAGCATACTAATACGGGTTCTCACCTTCGGCATAAATATTTTAGAACCTCCCTTTGGACCAAAGCAGAGCACCAACTGCCATGATAAATATATTTCGCTCCGCACTACCATCTCCGGGTTTCGTGTACACCATCGCTTGGCATAAGGAATCGGGGGAGGGTGTACAAAATACTTTTGTATAATTTCATTCCTTATTTTGTGATGAAGCCTAACTATGTTCACCGATTCATGTCTTAGCGATGTAATTTTAAAGCCATATAATCCACTATATGAAAATAGATATACTATATTAGTTTGTCACTATTGGGTCGAATTAAACTGAACAACACTTTCAACAGAGACAGCAGTGACAGTAAAGATCATTTCATTAAACAAAAATGGTTTTAATATCGTATTTACTCGCTTACTTTTCGCCCTGTTTTACTAAATGTACCTCCCGAAAATCGAGAGGGAAAAATTACGCTCTTCGTATCATTTCTGACAGGAAGATTAAATTGTAGAACAATGCGAATTAAAAGGCACCATATGGGCTATAGATACTAAAGTTGCCGCATTCTGTATTTCAAAGATGTCGGTCAAAGTTATTAATTTCAATAACATTCTTTTTGCTTACACATTATTTTTTCCTATCAGTGTATTCAATTTGCGTTATCAGTATAAATCAGACGTTTCTCTGAGAAAAATGAGGCGGTAAGTGCGAGAGGGGGAGAAATATTCGAGTAAATACCGTATTTCATTTCATTATGTAAAAAGCACAAAAAATGGAATTTTTACTTTTTATAAATAACTATCTTGTTATTAATTTCAGCTGAATTTTCTCCTCCAACTACATATCCGACTATTGATTCCCTTTCCAAATTAATTCTCAGCAAAGTTGCCTAAATCTGAAATGTTAATGCGAAGGGTCTGTGCTTTCATCGCTGTTAATAAATTGTTTTAAATATACCTGATACATAAATTTTCACAAAAATATGACAAACATTTAAATATCCAAAATTTTGGAATTTCGATCAGCTTTTCCCCCAAACCCAAAAATTCCAGGATTCAAAACTGTTTAGTTCCAAATGTCACCAACAGAGGGCACATGCACACAAAGGACGTGGGATTTGCAGTTACTTCAGAAACTTGGATTTAGTGTGCATACTTAAATTCATTTGGTTTATTTTTCCGTCATTTCAAACGAGAAATAAATCTTTGACCAAGATATAACTTTTATTTTCTTCGCTATGTCTAACACCTGAAATGATCTTAATGAGTACTCACAATTTAGACGAATTAATTCAGCAAATGTATAATCACTATACAAAGATTATAGTATTTGTTCTTTGTATTTTCGCCTGTTCTCAGAAAGCATAAGTTTTGTGCCTGCAATAAGGTGTGGTGATTCCAAATTTCTGTAAATTACTTAATTAACGAATGTTAACTATTCTAAATTTCTGTAAATTATTTTCGCATATTCTTCAGAAAGCGTAAGTTTTGTGCCTGTAATAACATGCAGTGATTCTAAATTTCTGTAAAATATTTCTCTTGTAAGCGTGACAAGTTTCAATAAAAGGCAATACTTTAAAGTATTCATGATTTACCAATTTTATTTTTAATTCTTTCATAAATATTCATAACGAAATTTCATAACATAATATGTTTTACACAGTTTTAATATGGAAAAGATATCATTTTGACATTCAGAATAAAAAATAATAAAGCAATTAAAATTTTAAAATTTTAGTTATTCTTTCATCTTTGTTTTTGAATTTCTGGATTCTTCCTTTCCTTGAAAGGCTTTACGAAACTTCGGAAGAATTATTATGAATTTGATATTTTAAGACTCAGCTTTAATTTCTTTTAACTCTGTAAGCTTACTTATCATTTAATAAGACGATTAACAGGAAGGTCAAGTTCAGATCATTGTCGTGCAAGTAAATTAAAAATTAAGAGCTGTAAATGTATCAAGAAAGCACTGATGAATATGCTTTATTTAGTATGGATCGTAAACATTTTTACAAATTTGCCTTTAAAGAATATGGTGACCTTTATATATGATTCATAAAGCTGATTTAAATCGACATAGAAGTTGTTATGCTAGAAACGAATTTGATTACCATTTGAGGCAAATGTTTCCAGTTATATTTATTTTAATAAGTTAGGGTTGAATAAGTGTTGCTGTTAAGAAAAAAAAATTAATTTTGGAGAACTCGTTCTTCACCTACTTGTTTCTTTGATACAGAAAATGCAGCAAAGATATTATGCAATTTTTTTTAAAAATATATTTCATTTGTTTTTTAACGTATGGTTGTTCTACGAATGTGTTTGTTAACTGAATAATTAACATCATAAATAATATAACGCTATCAAATGTTTATGTGAATATCAAACTATAGCAGAAATTGCAATAAGAGAGGAAAAAAATAAAATATGCATATCTCAGGGTAATTTTATTATTACTGTCTCCATAATAAGTGTAAGTAACATAAAAGTTAAAAATAAATTTTTCAATTATGAATGCATGATTTATGGATTAAATATGATTTACTGCAAGGAGTACAAAACTTTTAATTCTACAGAATTAAGATGTTTTTGCACAGTTGCTTTAACAAGCAGTATTTGGATTCAAAAACTAACAAAATATATAAGGATTAATACAATGGATAAAAGTTCGCGTTTTTTTAGGAAAAAAATAAGGATAGCGTTTTTTCCTACCAAATTTTTTGCATCATTTTTCACTTAAATTAAATATTGAATATCGATTCCAAGACTTATATAAATACATATATTAAATATATATATATGTGTGTGTGTGTGCCTACAGTGTTTTAGTAGGCGAGTTCTGAAAATGTAATTTAATCTAAAATTAAGTAAGGGTGCTTTGATTTCGCAAAGGATTTTCAAATTAGATTTTGACTCAATTATTACTGACTATTCTTATCCCTCCCGAACCCCTTGGGGTGTATAACACTGACTTAATATTTTATTATGGCTTTAGCACTCTGGGGGAACAAAAACAGGAGCCTAGCGGTTCCAGAATCCGAGGGAAAATCATCTATACCGGGCGGGGTAGTCAACTTTTTATGCCTACCGCCCATTTTGTAGGCAGTAAAATTTCCTTACAGCTCACCGATTGCGCAGTAACTTACTTTAGCATAAATGCAAAGTAATTTTTTGAGTGGATGCTTAGTAAAAATATATGTAGTTAAATTTATCCATTTATTTATACATATTTATAAGAGACAAAGATTTATGTCCTGCATAGCTAGCCGGGACATCGGTTCTATCGAAACTGTTTCGACTAGGAAACCTTTAATAGTAGGAAAAGAAGTTCGTTTCTCGGAAAAATTTCTCCTAGCCTAACGTTTTATTAAGATGTGATAATCCCATTATGAGCGTTATAGTCACAGAACAACACCTAAAAGAAAAGGCAAAGTCTTATAAAGATATGGAAACACGAAAAAGCTGAGCGTGGGAAAACGGACTTTCATCATCGGATGGACAAAAGCCTCTACCGACCATCATTAAAGCTTAAATCGCCCACTAGTGCGTGGTAGGGACCAGGTTGACTATCCCTGGTCTATACGATCGGATTGAGAGGGATTGATGTAAGTTATAGAGCCGATGATATTAGTAGCTCGGCTGGTCCGAGTATGCTGGGTAAGCTGGCTGAATAATATGCTGGATAAGTTGGCTGGTCGAACTATGCTGGGTAAGGTGATGAACATGATACTGGCGGGGGGCACTCTGACAACCAGTTAGACTTCCAGGTCAGCAAAGGTGTCCATAGTTTGCCTCCCTCTGAGGTGGTCTCCGAGACTCGAGGTGAGACGTGCCCAGGCTGTCCCGGTTCAGCCTTAGGGTCTTAAGAGGGAGTCCAAATTTAAAATCTCCGCCTTGAGGCCCCTTGGTGTAGCAAGAAGAGTGATTAAAATCTCTTTTTGAGGTTACTATAGACAGTTTCCGGCCCTTCCGCTTAATACAGAGGATGATCACGGGTTGCCGCCTTAGTTGCGTTTATTTGCAGGGAAGATTAAACAAATTTCATTGATTTCCCCCTCCCCCGAGCTGGTCAATCGCTCTGTCCATACGTTGAGAGTGGACAATATAGGGGAGGTTAGCTACCTTCACAGGACTAGAACCAACGTTTCTACGGTGGTCCGTTCCGGCGCGGCAGTGACTTTTAACGGTACTGTCGAGTCTAACTCAGGTTGTGTGATCGCTAGATGATTGATTACGAAAATGGTCGACCATTGAGGATTTTAGGCCTACTTCCGGATCGAACGTTGGGACTCTTGGGAGTGGACGTAACTCCTGTGTGGCTATTCGATGGCCTAGGTTTGACTCCTCGCTCTGGTGCTATGTTATATGTTACTAAATATTGCCATTAGTGATAAGTGACGTTGATTGCCTTGCCTAAGGGCCCTGATTCGAATCCCGGAGAAAACATGAGATTTTGGAAGAGTATAGTGTTTGGGCGGCAGTGGGACACTGAAAATGTCTGGCGAGTCAAAATCCTCTTGAGAGGCTTGTGGTAGAAGAAGATCCAAATTTGGGGTGAAAGCTTAACAGTTAGCTAACTACAACAATACCTCAATCACGTATGGTACTGCAGAAGTGTATTCTTAGCTTCTACCTGTACCTGTTACTAGTAGCTTAATAATTATGTAGATCTTGTATAAATGCTTTTATTACAATAGGGGCATATTAATTGCAGTCTAAAAAAATAACATTTACCCTCGTTATGAGCCTCTTAAATTTAGCAAAATATTTTCTCTCTTTCGCATTCTGTTGAAAAAAAAATTCTTAAAATTTTCAGTATATTGAAAACTTTACAAATGTAATAAACAGTATAATTTTGTCACATCACAGTAAAAAAATATTCTTTTCTAAACTTATCCAAAAATGATTTAATAAGAAATCTTAATAATAAAAACTAAAATATTTGCTTTTCATGTTCATTACGATTAAAATCTATTACCAATATTCAATATATCTTTCTTCTTTCCAAATGAAAACTCCTATAAATATATTTTAAACTCCTCTTTTTTTTTAATTTAAGTATGCTTTAATTATTTATTTCAGTCTTTTATACTGAGTCAATACATTGCATTTCAGTCAATATTTAAAATACTGATAGAAAGAGTTCTGTTTCAATTAATAGTAATGCATTACAAAATTATCATTTTCTATGATTGTTGTTACAAAATTTCTTGAACATAAGACAGCAATAAATTCTGATCATGTTTCGAAATTTAGATTTTCTTAGTTAATTATTCTGAGTATGAAAAATAAATAAATAAATAAAATAGAAGAAAAATACTCTGGTTCTTTACCATATTTTCTAATGACTTCAGGGTACATTTATGTGATTATTATTTTTCTCTTTTATTTTTCTGAAATGGGTATCACATAATTGCCAAGTACCCTATTCTACGAATGCAAAATTCAAACATGCTCCAGAGTTAAATATTTATGAGACGCAGTAGGAGAGGATTTTGAAGGGGTGGGTGGAAATCCAATCTTCTTTTCATGTTTTTTGAAATTTCTATCTTCTTTCTGCAATGAGATGAAATGTGACTTTTATTTTACTTGTCTTTTTTGGCCCAACCGCTGCATACTTCATTATTATTGATTTAATTTTAAGATCCATTAAAGCTGCTAGCTGTAAATGTTGTATATTTCAAAGTCTTTAAGAAACACGTCAAAAGAGAACTAGATATCTTGATGGAATTAGGGCAAATTATGCATCGATTTGCATAATCGTCAATGCTTTCATCATCTGCTCTCTCCGCCAATGCTAATTATGGGCTTTCATTACAAGGTTATTATGCAAGAATCCTCACTCGTAAAGGCCAAACTAGCGACTTTACTTTCCTTCGTATCTGAGTATTAGTAACTTACGGAAAAATACTGCAACTAAAAATCTAGTTTCCTTAATTAAAGGCTTCAATATCTCTTTAAACCATAAAATCATTACCTTGAAATTAACATTAGCTCAAGATTAAAATTAAATTATATTTAAAAAAAATTAATCCAGTAATTCAAATGTCAGTCTAAGGTAATATTTGCTTTCAGCTGAGAAAGTACCAATACAGTAAAACAGCTTAATATGACAGTTCAACGAAGGAGAATAATTTTTGCATTTTTATGTTCGTAAGTAGTCTCTATGGTGTAAAACATAAAACACTTTCAGTTTGCATCTATTTTACTTACTGAACTGACATCCTTTCATATGCTTTTCTGCATTACATTAAAATAAATGCTACAGGTATGATATTTCATACTTCAAGATCTACATCATGAGCACTTTAGTATGCGCATATATTTTGGGAAGTTATATTATTTTAAGACTAATTTTTAAACACTACGTAAATTTTAAAATTAGTAATCATAGAAACGCCCGATAGATTTGATATTTTTTTATCCTAGCTCGGTTTTTCTGCTACTCAAAAGGAAATTTTAATAATGATCCAAGACTTCACTTCAAAATCTTAGTTTTTTGCAAATTCTTCCGTATTTGATTTTTATTACAATTATTTTTATAATAGCTTAAGTCTGGCAATGAAGAAATAAAATGCATGACATATGTGTTTAGGAAAATTTGTTCTTATTTGCATGCAACTGTATTTAAAAAGCAAAAATAAGAGTTAAGCACTGTTTGATCACAATGGATAAATAGCTAAGGTATTGAAACTTTATTATTTAATTATGTTAAGTCCAATGTGATTTGAAGTTTTCCAAGACTGGAAATTTATTTCCTCACAAATGGAGTACAGAGTAGTTACCAACGATTTAATATGACGAAGTGAATTTTTCCACAGTTTGATTGTAGTAATGATTTGTTTGTGTTGCAGCATGCAAGCGGAAAGAAGACCAGCAACAGGCCAAACAGCAGAACACGCCCAAAAAGCCGCGACTTGTCTTCACGGACCTCCAGAGGCGGACCTTACAGGCCATCTTCAAAGAGACAAAGCGGCCGTCAAAAGAAATGCAAATCACTATCTCCCAGCAATTGGGACTAGAGCTCAGTACGGTGGGCAATTTTTTCATGAATGCCCGACGACGTTCTCAGGACAAATGGCAGGAGGAAGTCGACAAATGTGGCAACACAACAGCAACGGCAGCTGCAACCAAGAATAGCTCAACTACCAATAACAGCAGTGATGCCACCAGCTCTGACCTGGTCAGCACACCGACGACGACTATACTGACCACCATTGTGACCACGTCGTAACCAATGGCAACCGGCCATCTTTTTCGCTGGGCTTTGCGAGTTACAGGATGGACAAGATGGCAGAGTTTGGATTCAGATTTTCTTTTAAAGTAAAAACCGAAGATAAATGCGAAATGATTCGGAAGCGTCAATGAAAAATAACGAACTATAAAGACCAGTTGGTTTATTAAGCTTGCTACTTCTCGGCTGGAAAAAGTATAAGACATAGTGCGCGAGTGGGCGAAAGAATTCCAAACGCATATTAATACTCGGATAACGATACTTTAATTTCCATATTTCAAATGAATTGAAATATTTTCGTACATAAGTTCGAAACTTCTTAATGTAATTAGTAAAACGTACTAAAGCAGTTATCATTCCCTTTATTTAACAAGAAGTATTCTGAAGCTTTGCGCAGTATTAAATATGCAAGTATCTATAGACAGAGCATGTGGCATGTCATTCCACTGAAAATGTACAAAATGTTCTTTGATTTAACGTTATACAATAATACAAAAAAAATTATTTATTTGCATTAAAATTTTGTTAACTCAGAGAGTTTTTAAATCATTGTGGAATATAATTTTTTATCCTAAAGAGTAATGCTTTGTAATAATATGTCATTTACTTTTTATCAAAGACTAAATCTTAATACTTTCCTCTTTCAAATATGATACAAAAATAAGAATAATTGTGCTTCATATAAAATGTCGTCATTAAACGAGTCTTTGTATGGTAAATTTTATGTCCTATTTTTTAGAAATATTCAACATTATTTCTCTTCCGTAAATACTCTTGCCACATTAATTAATTTGCTCAACCACAGAAACCTTTCGGCTTCTTTTTGCGATGGAGTTCTTTCGCATCACAACCACCTCAGAAGTAAAAGAAGAAAAGTAGTTTATGTGAAACTACGAGACTTCAAAAATTATTTGTCGAGTTGATGAACTTATACTCACACCTGTCCAAGCACAAGATAGACTCGAATAGGGTCTCAGTAGAAATATTCATACATGTATATGTGGCTAAGTTCACTTTGTTGCTAAGCCTAAACTTACCATTGCTCATCTCTGTCTCTCAAAGTGAACAAGGTCTTATTTTTTAACAACTTTCATCTGAGGAAGTATTTCCGTTTTGCTAATTGCTTTTAAAGTCTATACTGTAAGTAATAGTAAAAAAATCAGAACAAGTATTTTTGAATATTACTAGAACCTCTAAGCACTATCTATGCAATATATATCTTTTTCATTTGAATACATTTCCGTGTCCATGTAATGAGCTGGGTCGCAGCGCAAATCACTCCTAGCAGAATCCATGCAGATATGTTTGATGGCCCTCAACAGGGGCATCGTTTTAGTGTGATAAAAAAGACAATTTGATCTAGAAACTATTTTGGTGTGATTTGAGTTCTTTCCCAGTAGTTACATGTGGCGTGTTCCCACAAGCTGTTTCAGTTATCTCTCTCTCTTTCTTTTTTTTAAATATTCCCATAAGTAGCAGTTTTTCATATTTTAATATTCTAAATATGTTCACATTTACACAAAGCCTCTACAAAAGTATTTTATCCTAATGTCCTTTTATTATTAAGTAACTAAACCTTGTTCACTTTAACCACCATTATTAGGTTGGAAATGCTCTCAGAGCGGTAATTATAATTATGCAAAGTCTCTGTATTTACTTCAGGAGGCGCTAGAGGTAAGTAAGTACATTTAAAGTGACAAATATAATTGAATACAAAAACATTCCAGCGCCTTCAACTGTGTGATAGGTATTTTAGAAAGTGTAGATGTCCTAATATGGGCCTAAAATACATCGCTGTGCTGTTTCATAGGTCGGTGGAGAACTGTGTCTAATAGAAGCAGCCTACAACATTCAAACTAGGTATAATAGAAAACTATGGCTACACTTTCTGTGTCACAATATATAAATTTTATTCCTGAATAAGTTTAAAACATTTAATTTTATTTCAATTTGAAACAAACAGAACATCTATCATTGCCAATAATGTACACAAGAATTTTCTTGTCTTATTCTGCATGTCTTTCAGAATTTTTAGGATGCAATGAAAGGTGTGTTATGAAATATTTCCCGTCCATAGATGACGTCATTTTAAATCAAATATAAATTATTAGCTTAAGTTTAAAATATCACTCTAATAACTCAAGCAGCGAAATTTCAGTTTTATTGAATTTATTTAATTGCTCTTAGCTATAAATTACTTCACTCGGAGTATTAATTTTATAATTTTCTTTCTTAATGTACTGAAAAAAATAAAACAACTCTGTTCTATAATACGAAAACTTGAATCAAAATCTCAATGCAGTATAGCAAAAGCCTCAAATCATTCGTTTATTAACTTAGGAGTTTATCTCCTTTAAATGATTCCTGATGTTCGCAGATAATTGTTAATAAGAAATCACAATAGATGACGTCATCTATTTTATTTCATAAATGTATGTAATATTTGCAAAATGCATTCCATACTGATATTGTTGCGAATTACACATACCCAATATTTGCAAAGTATCAAAAATAGTAGTCGGGTCTTGAAAATAATTTGCGAACCACTTCAGAAATGTTACTTGTTCTTCCAAAATAAACATTTTTGCCGTCATACTGGGTAATATATTCGTTTTAATTTACTAACACCACACATATTATCTTAAATTTGGAGAAAAATGAGTAAGACTAAAAAAAGACTGTTAGTTTATATTCTCCTTATCCAAAATTTTACTTAAAAGTTTACATTTTATTCTCTCCCGGAATTTATTGTGATTAACGACAACGAGTTCACTTGCTTCCTCTTTAATTTGTCAAAAATATTCTTACTTGAATATTTTAATAGGAAGGGGATAATTAATTTTCTCATTTTTCTCTAACTACTACTCTGACAAATACAGAGAAGGCAAATTAGTTCAGAGGAAATTTTCGGCAATGATAATAATCATTTTAAATGCTTAAATTTTCATCAGTCATAATACTTCGCGATTGAATCATGCAACGTAATACATTTTCAGTAATAGCTATCGTTTTATCATTTTATGTAAACTTCAGTATATTATTATTAATATTTCAATATTCTATTATTACTGTTTATTATTAATAGTTCTTTATTTTAACTTTTTACCGTAATAAAATATTTAATGCGTCACAAAAGCTACATTTTTAAAAAAAATAGTATTTTTAAGTGCTATTTTTCGATATAAATTTCTGAATTTTTGACAGCAAAATTCAATTAGGTAATCTTAATATTAACTTTTTGCGTGTTGAATGCATTTTGCAATTTAGGAAAAAAAATACAATGTAACCAAAGCAGATGCCTAAGAGAAAACCCAATTTTCGTTATTTAACAGAATTGTTAGTAATATTTCGTACATGAAAACTTACGATAACTGTTACACGTTAAATTTAAAAAATTTTGTGACTGTGTTTTGAATACACTTTTTTTACTAGCACATAGTATGTCAAGTGTTTTACAACATTCACTCTGTAAATTAAAATTGGGGAGGGTAAGTCTCATATTTTTGTATGTCTCTAAAGCGTGTTCTAGATTCGATAATTATCTTAACATCACTCCTATTGGCATATTTGGTGTGATCTTTTGCTCATACTTTTTCTCATGATAGGTAAAGAACATAGCTTGGATTTTTTTTTCAAAAGTTAAATGTAATGCTTAGATCAGTAACTGAAAAATAAAAAATGCTATATAGGTATACTTTTCATTAATACGTACTCATTCAAAACGTTAAAGCATTTTATAATGCATGTTCACACAGACATTGTAACTGCAACTACATTGCGCCGAAGCTCTGAGTTAATCCATGAAAGACAAAAGCATTGTTTGATATATGAACTAAAATTTTTAAAATATTTTTAAGGATTTCGAAAATTTCATAAATAGCTCTTGCGCCAGTAGTTACGTAACTGCTAATTAATATTTTGAAAGTTTTTTTAATGAGCAAAGTATTTTATTAGTATACTTCATACGCAATGATTTATGAATGCCACTTAATTCACTTTCGTATTTTTTGTCGTATTATTGCAACAGTATACCTGTATCAAATAAAAACTAATGTAATCAGAAACATTTTTTAAGTGTCCTGCGAAAATTTTATGGTGGAATAAACGTTGATGTTTATTCTCACTTCTCATACTGTATCAGTATGGAAAGTTAGACTCATGCTGAAACGATACAAAGTAATTGCAGTGGACTTTGTATGGCTAAGCCATTGCTATAATTGGCTGTTGTTGCCTCGCTTTTTCAAGTGAAAAAAAAGCATTCTAAGATAATATGACGGCTAAAATATTATACAAAGTTGCTACTTGTGAGTGAAATATGAGTGAAAGATAGCACATGTGTATACATGCTCTGAATGTCTTTGACATAATACAGCTGAAAAAAGAGCACTTTGGCAATTGATACCTAACTCACCCCAGAGCAATATCTTTGTATAGTTGGAACTTAAGGTTTAGCGCATTCCCAAAGTACACTTCAATGTCAAATTAGATGTGAAATTTGTGCACATTGCGCTGAAGGCTTTGTCTATATCATGCTAGAGTTTTTTTATGCTTCTAGTTTTTACAGAAGTATATGCATAATGTAAATATTTGTGTTCATACATATGTACATGTCAAATGTGTTTTGTTTTCCTGGTTTTTCTTCACGACAGGCCTTTGACAATCTACTTACTTTTGTAAACACAAAAACTTTCATTTGTTCAGTCAACTGTGTAACCTTAAATAGAAGTGTGCTTGAGAGACCATAAACGGAAAACTTTTAAAAATTATATGCATTCCTGTACTGGAATTTTCTTTAAGATTTCTAGGTGATAAATCGCATTCCTTTTTAATTTAATGCCAGATTTTTTAAATAACATTAAACTTCAAAAAGCAAGAAAGAGCGTAAAATTTGTCCTATCAGCTTTTATTCGTGTTGAAACATTGAAGATCTATGATATTTACTACTTATTACATTAATAAGAAAATATAAATGATTTTTAACAATTCATTTACTCTACTGCATTATCAGCAAATATCTGTAAATATAAAATTAATGTAACAAAATGCGTAATTCTTTCAAAGATTCCACTGTGCATTCCACTTTTGTTGACTATGTTCTTTAAGTTTCAGCTATGGTATTGCTATTTTGAGGATATCTTATATCCTTTAAAGTTCCTTTATGTATGAAGCCTATTATTCTTAATTAACTGAAAAGCACTATCAGCATAATATAAATATGCGGATCTGTATTATGAAACACTGGTGTTTTTCGAAGAATAAATACTTCTAACATTATGGTCTATCTACCACACGTCTGGCAATTGTGAATAATGCTACGGCCTGTCCAAAAAAAACAAGGCTGTGTTAGGACATGCCTGCCAGAAGGAGCTGCTTGTTGAGATGCGAAAGAAGCTTGAAGTTTAGAATTTCTGTTTCACATACAGAGAGAATTTTTTTTTCTGTTTCCACTGTTCACACATTGAATCCTGAATCATTTTCGCGGAGGTACGAGTATTTTGTAGAATTTCGCTCAATTGTATGAAAGGAGGGTCACATTTTTACTTATTTTTTTGTATGTACATAATGTCAGTGTGTCTGTTCTGACTAAAACGTTTGGTCAGGCCAAATTGTGGTAAATAAGAATTTACTATGCCGTCAGTACAAGAAATGGATTATTTATTTGACATTTATGATATTAAAATATTACAATGTTTCCCGATCTAAAAAAAAAGCGTTTAAAAATTAACATTCCTGACCAGGTGGTCCTATTTATTTGCCTTTATTTATATTTATTATTTATGTAATCTGTGAATGTAAACCGTGTTTTGGAGGTGTCATTTCATATTGTGTTACGTTTAAGATGAAACGGAAGTGAGACACACGTGTTGTAAATTTTCTAACGCTCTTTCCATTTTGATTGATCGAAGTGCATATGTTTTTCATATTGTTGTTAATTTCTTTTTTATATTCCCTTGTCATCTACATTATTTAGCAAAAAGCCTTTAAAATTTAATTCTCTGGTATTTTAAAATACCACTCTTAAATTTCTAAAGGATTTTTATTCTATTTTTAAATAATTTCCTCCGAAACAAAATTTTCATCTTAAATTTTATGAAATCAGTGCTGCCGTTACACCAGCATGGGTCGATTTATTATTTCAGTTTAAAAAATCTAAATAATTTGTCGTAAATTTATGAATAATTAATGATTCAATGTAAAAGAAACATTGTCGACAGAAACAGCTTTGACTTAAAACTTCTATACTAGAAACTCAGTCTGCAATATATTTAAAACATTAAGACAAAATATAAACTGAAACTGATATAAAATACACCAAATTTAAATATTTCGAAAAGCGTGTGATGAAACAAATATTCTTTATTAAATTTGGCATTGCCACATAATATGCTGAATTTCACATGAGAAAAAAAATTCTCGGAATTTATAGCCATCTGTAGGAGCAGCTTCGTAAAATTTGTTTCGTATTCTTTCTATAGAGCTTTTACATTGATTGCCAAATCTATACATGTTTAATGTTTTGTAACTTATTTTATTCTCACTTTTCTTGTGCCAAAAATGTTCGTGTTGAAACTGTTTGCATTTTTTGGTGCTTTATGTGATTAGGGTACTAATTCATTGCTCTGAATGCTGCTAATTGATTTTTTTCTTTCTGTCAAAGTGCAGCTCCAGTGATATAGGAGAATGTAAGAGAATTCGAATGAAAACTCGAAAGTAAATTTTACATTTCCTTACTTACACTTCGATCGTATCATGAATTTACAGCATGTGAGTCTTACCCTATCAGACAGCAATACTAGTCACTTGATGTAAAATCTCTTATCATTTAAAAAAATTTATTTATTATTAAAGAGCTTGGATATTTTTCAAAATACGGTTTATAATATTTATTGTATCTTGTTGCGTATTTCAAATAACCTAGTCATTTGTTCTTCAGTATACTTTGTGTACATTGTAGAAATTTATTGAAGTTAATTATGTTTATGTGTTTAACTTATTTATGTGTAAGTCGTATTTATTATACAAATTATCTTTAACTATGCTGTGTTTTTTACATGTGCTTATTTGTAAATATGTAAATTGACTTGTAGTCAATTTTTATGCTTCTCTCTAATGTTATTTATATAGATCGTCAATATTTATGTTATATTTTATATATTTTCAATATGGATACAAAGTTTTATTTCTAGGAAGGACAAAGTTTTGGTCTTATAAATCCGAACCATAAATTAGAAATTAAAGTGGACATTGTTATTGTAGTACCTTTGTTTTTTCTTCGAATCGTTGAACCACCTGCAAACATATCAGTTCCATTTTTGGACCAAAAGGCAATAATTATGTGGTCTTTGATAAGAAATTTAACTGTGCCCTTAATATGCAAGGTACGGTATTATGTATGTGATATTCTTGTGTTATCTTTCCGAAAAGTATGCAAAGCATTTCTCTATTTCATTATTTACACAATATTTCAATGTGCATCTTTCAGTGATGGCTCAAGCGTAGCGAAACGCCCATTTTGGTAACACGGTTTGTAGGATTATAAAATAGTACGCAACTTATAATTAATCCAAATCAACCATACATGATTACCCCATCTTTCGCACTTCTCTATAATGTATGTAACACTGTAAAAACATTTCGTGTTTTCTAAAAGAGTTCACTATTTTATACATTTTCATCGTGTCTCTAAAATATAACTGTGTTCTGTACACTTTAATTAACAATGGACGCTTTACATCACTTGAATGGCACATTGGTATACGTGTTCACAATGTCTTAATATTTTGTTATGTCCAAATCTCACGCAATATTCTAAGTTACTTTTCCCAAGCTGCGTGATCAAGAGTATGCTGGCTCGGCTTGTACGCCAATGGATATTTTTGTAACTTTCGTTCATTTCAAATAATTCCTGTCAAGCCGAAAGGAAAAATTACGCTGTCATGCAAGAGCCTTGTAATTCAAGCAGTCACTGTTTTACTTAAATGTCGAGACCGTAATAAAATTTAGGAGAATAACAAACATTCTTGTAGTTTATTCTTTCATACTGACAGTCACCGAACAAAAAATGGTGGATATTTAAGGTAAGGATAAAGAGTAAAACATTAGCAGACCTCTTTTTTTTATCAAGCATGAAATCAGGTTTGTATAAGTTAATCTCCATTGTATTACTCTCGATACAGGAGCTCAGTTCGAGGATGAAGAGGTAAGAAACTTTCACCTTCTTTTATTTATGTGTATATTTATTAAGCAATCTGGAAAATAATGAGCAACAGCTTAGCGTTAATTCTGTGTTCAGTGCTAAGTATTTCATAATATTTAGAGCAAGAGATTAGGCAGTTAAGTACAGAAATTTCGAATTAGCCGTGGAAGTATGAGTAATCTAATGTATTAATTTTAATTCTTCTAATTGATTTTAATTAGAAATCTCTTATTTCCAGTCAGAAATTTTGAATGATAAATCTGAGGTAATATATACCGGCTTATTCAAAGACGTACTCTAATTTTCCAAAAAATAAAGATTGAAAAAAGCCTTTAATGCGTTTAAAACTAACTTTCGTATCAGTTATGATTTCCTACCTTTTCAATGTATTTTAGTTTCGCCAGAGAATCATACCTTGCATTATGTAAATATGAAAAATATGAAGATATTTTATTGCCTTTCAGCTAGGGTCGGATATTGGAAACTCTGGATCCTAAAATACCATGAATCTTAGCAAAGCTTCCAGAATCGAAACCTCGAATCTTTGCATTTTTTTATTTTTCAAACATTTTGTAAACAAATTCAAATCTTTTTTTTTCCTCAAATATTTTGTACTTTTATTTTCAAAACTTTTATAAGTGTAAACTTTTTATTTTCGTTTCCAATCTTTTATAAGTGTTTTAAGTCAAAACGTTTGGCAAGGTTAGTTTTATTGAGATCCTGTAGAAACATTCATTCAAAAAAGAACGGGATAGTTGCAGTTTCAAATAGTTTAGATCACCAAAATCACCTCGTAAATTTTCTGAACATCACTCCTAATTTTCTCAAGATAATATAGTATTCTATATTCTATATTTATCTATGTCAACTGTTAAAATAATTGCTACTCTATATTTGATTTCAAAGGACTCTCAAAAAATGTCAAAAAAATTAATTGTTAGTCAACTATGCTTTATCAAATTATACTGAGAAAATGCATCTCACGTTTTAATTATGTACTTATACTGAATTTCGCTTTTATTTTCTTTATTAATATAGGTGCATTTTTAAATAGCATTTTAAAATTTCTTTTTCATTAGCTGTAAATTTAATTTTTTAACTGAAGACTTTTAATATGAAGTTAAGAGTAATTTTTCTTTTTCCTTCTTCGTTTTATTCTTATATGAAGGGAGATTCGAAAACCTTTTAAGATTCGGTTTCAATAAAATTTAAGATTCCTCCCACATCTCCTTTCAACTGCTTAAAATAGCAGATCAATCCATTTTTGTTTCTTACGAAAGACTGACATATAACGGGAAGTTATTATTAAACAGAACTTTGCTATATAAAATGAAATTTTATTCAAAATATAAAAGAATGCTAGTAATTTCTTTGATTTTACTTTTACGTAGCAGTAGGACCACAGAATGTTCTATTGAAATAGAGGAGTGTAAGAATAATAATTTTCGAAATCTTAAGCAAGGAAAGGTACGTAAGTTTTAGATTCTAGTAAAAGAGTTTCTTGAAATAAAGCCTCAACAGTGTTTCTTCAGCATAGCATTTACAATATATCAGCTAAAGCTTAGTCTTTTATATGCCGTTTCCGTTTATGCATCTCATTGATTAAAGTCATCATTTTCTTTTATTAATTTTATTCAGAAGAATAAAAATGGTAAAATTACTAATTTTATTTGTGCACTCACATTGTCATCCGAAAATCCCTTTTTTTTACAACAAAATATTTCTGAAGAAATGCAGAAGAAAATGCTTGCCAGATATGCCTTTGTAGAATGTAAATAAAACAGAAACTATATCACATTTTATTTCAACATTATCTGCAATATTTTATTTCAAATACTAGATTTAATTTTATTTATTGTAGAGCTACACTTTGTCCTCGAAAAAGCTGTGATAGTATATGCATTTATGAAAATGCGTTCAGTCCAAGTAACTAATTTATTTATTTTCATTAATATAAAATCCTATATTTATATAATTTAAATTTTCTTAATTGAAAAGAAATCTGCCAATTTAGACAGTAAATCAAATGGTCTTTCTTACTGAGTGAGTATGCTTTTGAAGAACATTTAATCCTTCAATGAGAAAAGGCCTTGAGACTCATCTCCTCTAGTTCCTTTCAAAGTTGTACCCGGTAATACTTTTAATTTCGTAAAAAAAAGGGCCAGATACTGAGCTGTAAAAGGAGCTTCTGGTGTGGTAAAGTGTAAACAATTTATTTCATATTTATGTTTTGCGTAGGAAACTTCAAACAGTAACTATAAATTAGCAATTTAGGAGATACAGTTTGGATAAATGGAATTTGTGAGATATTTGTTGATTATCAGATGAAAAAAAAGTAAGAATTAAAAATTTTGTTTTTCTTATTAAAGTGGAGAGATTTTCTTTTTCTCTTCATTGACAACATTTAAATTTATACTGAGTGTTGTTTAGAATAGAAAGAAAAATATGTATTTAAATAATTAGAATAATTTATAAAACTATATGAAAATGTTTTACTCTGTATTTGGAAAAATATCATGCAAAAATGTTTCATTTTTTTCGTAACTTAAAATTCTGTTCCTTCCTCTCTCTAGTCTTTCTTTATTTAGAGTGCATTCATTTACACAAACTTTAACTTTGTTCTAAGCATAGATTTAAAGTTCATATTATTCAAGTAATAAATTTGGAATTTTTTATTTCATTCGACTCTTTTCCTAAAAACTAAATAAATAAACGTCAATTATCTCCCATTTTTTAAAGAAAATAAGAATACAAAATTTAAATTAAATTTTTCTGTCGGTGTTTTCTTTTCATAAATGACGAACAAACATAATCTTGAAAAAATGCACTAATAAGATGTCCTACTTAAACAGAAGTCAGATTAATTCAATAAAACATTTACAATATCAATTTAAAATAAGCTATAAAATCATTTTATTGTAAAAAAGCTGCATTTTTTGTGGGAACAAAAGAAATAAATCTTGCATTCTTCATGTGCTGTCCTGCAGCACGTCTAGGAAAACTCCTAAATGTACTTTTTTCTTCTGCAATATTCACTTTATAAAAATCTACACTTTTGGCACTTATCTGAAACTTAGTTCACTAAATTTAGAAGCTCATGCATAGCATAAGTCTATAATTTTGGCACTTCTACTAAATTTGATTTATATTCAGACAACTTATACTTAATATGAATAAAAGCAGTAATTTCTAAATTCCAGAATAACAGAAACTGCATGCCAGTTATCAATAAATGCTAAATTAAAACGACTGTGAATAAGCCCTACATTATTTTGCTTCTATAAAACTGCTACCCTTCCAAGGAAAAGAGTCAAATTAAACCGAAGATCTTTCACAAAAAAGATGAATGGATGATCAGCAGTGAAGAGAGGAACCAGTGGCCCACCCGTTCGAACGCCTGCTGAGACACCTGTAACAGCTGCTGCTTCACTTCCTTCTTCGTTGACTTCAACTGCACATTTGTGCACTACTTTGGTAACGTAAAGTCCTTGCTTTTGACTTATTCCAGATAAGTCTGCGGTATTAGCATCAAACAAGGAATTAATTCCAAGCATTTTAAGGATTGGTATCAGATCGTATTCATCTGTCAGACTAAATCTCGGCAACGTTACTTGAACAGAAACTTCTCGAAGTCCTGTAGATATATCTTCTAACATATTATTCGATAATTTTGATTCCATTTCACGCAAACCGTCTCGTTTTTCTGGAAGTAGAATAAGCATTTTAATATCATCTCCAGAGTACGGTAACTCGAGTACGTGTCCTTGAATGCGTCCCTCAAATCCGTATCGAAATTTTCGTTTTTGTCGCATCATTGGCACAGTTTTTGGCACTCGACCATCGTTGTAAAATGTATCTGGCATCGTTAATCGTTGATCAAATTTCGTTTTCCACGTTCCTTTAAAGTAAACGGCATTCATCAAAAATAATTTGGTTAACGGCTCTAATGGCTCTTCAAGTACTTTCACTATCTTGTTTTTCGTCCTCCATGCTACCCAGCCATTTACAGAATCAACTGCAGCTTCGGGGTGCAAAGAAAAACTAACACTTTCTACCGCTGCATCATAAAACAGCCTACTTTCTTCTTTGTATCGAGGCAAAATGTTGAAAAACTTATCCACCAGCATAGCATTTGCCATTTCTAACTGGTAACCTTGAGCAGAATTCATTTTTCCTTCTGGAGGTTTTAAGACACCTAAAATGTTTTTAAATGCAGCGTGTACATTTGGTGGATAATGCATAACACTTTGTATTTCATTAGCAGTTATGTTTCGTGCTCCTGAATATACTAAACCTATCAGCATTGACATGCTAATGGGAGATATAAAGACATTTTTTGATTGGGATAAAAGCTTCAGTATTTCAAATCCAAATCCATTGCTGGCCCTTACTAATTCTTCAGTCTCTGAAGGTACTGAACGAAATCTTTTTATGCTTTGAGTCGCATACGTTGCGGTAATGCCGAGTAACGCTATCACAAAGAAGATCCTCATGCTGTTGAACCTGAAATGAATAAAAAAATTAAGTAAATTTTCTGTGATTATCTTAATAAAAGAACGAAATAAATAGCTTTAGGGTGTGAACTTTATCTGGCATATCAGTAGGCTTATTTTAAGATTTAAGAAATTTCTTTAACATATGTTTGCCTTATATATTTAGGTTTTTTAAATGTTAAACGCTGTTTGGTCGTCAGAAACATTAATCAGTGAACGCAATGCAAAACGAAGACATTATGCAGAAGTGTTATCATTTGCACAATGCGTCTGCAAAATTTGAGTACTAAATTGTTTCACCTGCAATATAACACTGCCAGAAATGACTAGCTGCAATAATTACTTTTCTTATTTTCTGTAAAATATGGATCACTTTCGAAAAGAAGCTTAAACGGCGTTATTTGGTTGGTTTTTATGCATCCGATACTTATTTTCTTGAATTCATAGAATGAACAACAATTAGCGATAAAGTTTAGAACACTGAAACATGGATAGACAACTTTCTGAGATCAAACAATAAGGCAATCTACATTTTTTTTATTTTTGATGTTGACGGTTTCGTGAGCTACTTGAAGATGCTGATGATAACCCAAGCTTGGTTGGCCCTTATACGGAATAACATTGAAAATGTTTGCCACCGCCTACTGAAAGCTTGTCTGCCACTTTAAATATTTCCGATGAATTAAAAAAGATAACGGATATCTGTCAGAAAATTGCTGCGGGAGATATTAAAAAATTAAAGTTTTTCTCTCGTTTTGTGCCGCAAGCGTTTATTGCAGAATAGCGGTAAGCTTGAACTGCTGCATTTAAAAATTTGATTGAAGTGGAAAATTTCCAGTTTCAACATAGTATAACCGGTATTGAAAATTAGTGTTTTGTCTATGACCGTTTATGGTCTACGTATGTTTATGGTATGTTTATGGTCTTTTTGCTAGCAAAATGTAATTCATAAGGAGTTTGAATATGAAAGTGAAATAGCAACGCCTTATTCTACAAAGAAGCGACAGACTGACTACGCTAAAGAAGTTCGTGTGTTAGGCTAGGAAAGGCTTCATCAAGTATCTTTTTTTTTTTTTTTTTTTTTTTTTTTTTTTTTTGATAATTCTTCTTATCACTAGGCAGCTATCATCAAGCAGTTCAATGAAACTAAAAATGAACTGTCCTTTAATCATTGTACTTACTAACGTAATTTGTTACTTATGGATTTACGTTTTGGTCCACAAAGTGAAATCTGTCCTTAAGGAGCCACTGTTTGAAAACTCTTCAGAAATTTAGAAAAACACAGTACGTCAATTAAAATATTAAATAACTGACTTCAACAAAAGTACCTAGCAGTTTTATGAAGGTGAATAACATTAAAAGCATACAGACAGAAAGCTTAGAAATAGTTCACATTTTTTCATAAACCCTAAATTATTTTATGATTTCAGTTCCAAAACGTTATAAATATACTGTGTATTTAATAAATGATTAAAAATTACGGTAGGAAACTTTGAGTCGCAGTTTATTTCATTGTATTTGTAGCTACTTAATCTGAACTAACAAGTTCATAGATTACGTAAATTCTAGCAGAATAAACTGCGGTACATTAAATCGATAAATGTTGAGAATGACATTACTTTCACGGGCCGTTCAAGCAATACAGCTGACTTCCTTTATAGTTATAAGAAATTATTTCAATGATAAGTGAAATTTTAATAAGAATTTTCCTTTCTTTTAAATTATCAACATTTTTTATACTACTTACTTTGTTCAAACTTCCTTTCATAGAAACTTTTATTAAATGAGAGGGAAAAAATTTTGCCCAATCCTTGTTTTCTTATCAACTAAAAAGTATAAACATGCTGCACAATCACGCATTGCAACATATTTATATTTTTTCGATAAAAATTAAGATCAGGAAAGTACTTTAAAATGGACTTTTGATTTCGGCTTCTCAAGATCCTTCTTATTAAAGGTAAGAAGAAAAGCTTAATCCTTACCTAAAAATCAAAAACATTAAACTACGAGGTTAGTAAAGATTAAATCAAAATATTTTCTTCTAGATTTCTTGATTCTAATACATAGACCGAAAGGCACACAAAAGATAATTTGAAGGCAATTTCTTAAATAAGTAAATATTCCAAAAGTCTTGTTTAAAATCAGAATTATTAAACAATAAGAGTTTTCAATAATAATAATAATTTTAAAAAGATAATTTAGAAAAATCAAGTCGTTGGACATCATGAAAGAAGTGTATGGGGTAAGTAAATGTAAAATTTAAAAAAAAGTTACGGAAAACGTGTCAAGATTCATTTCAAATGGTACAGTTGGATTTCCTTTCACATTTTACTAAAAAATCCTAAAAGAGCATGAAATCAGTTTTTGACAAAAGTATGGTCTCTTTGCACCTTGTTTGAAAGTCATTTAAATTTTATTTTGTAACATAATGAAAATAAGAAATAAACTTCTTGTTTTCTTAACTTACTTTGTTATTATTTTTGAACTAACATTTCAAACTACATTATTCCCAAGTTGTTATTATTATTAAGTCTATTACCTTCAAATCATCCCTAAATATATTATCATCAGCGGTAAAGAGGAAGAGATTAATTTAGTTTTCACTTCATTCTCATTCATTACTTCAAGATTTTACATGAAGCGATTTTGATAAAATCATTAAAGTCTCTTTGCGAATTATTTGGACAATATATAAATATTTTGTAGCACATGAAGAAAGAAAATAAAAATTTTACTCTGTTTTATTGCTGATGTAATTATTTTTAAACTGTCGTCCTTATGCACGCATCACCTGAAAAATGCTTTCTGTAAATAGTCCACTCTCAAAATTCTTTTAACAATATTTTCTTTAAGATAGCCTTTTGAAATATGTAATTGGATACTTCATTCCTAACCGCAATCTGCAGCTCATCGAAGTTGCCCTACATAAAAAGAAACATATGCATTAAATCAGCTATGCTGATAGCAGCGCATATAAAATAATTGTCATAAAAATGAGCATTTGTAGCTCTATTTAATAGCAAAGCTAGGCGTGTATTGCTTGGAATTAGTTACTACGCTCAGTACATGAAGCAAGGCATTTGTATAGGCTTCAATCAAACAACTTATATAATCCGGAAGAATAATCAGTGTGTAGCTGTGCACGTGCTCTCCGTATCTTCAAGGACAGATGTAAGTGGGAACTGAGTATCAGGATCATAGCGTAAACGACACATCCACTGAACGGAAGAGTCGAGAGAAGACGCTGATCCATATATCTTGACTGAGACTTTTATTTACGTTACAATGGTGAAAACCATGAAACCATTCATGCCTTCATTTCTTCTTATCTAAAATATTCCATATACGGTCAGGTGTAACATCATGAGTCCGAGTTTCCGCTTCCTTACGGACATCTAGAGTATCTTCATTCAACTCGCCGTTCCCACACGTATATGTGACCAAGAATGGCATTCGGATAGAAGCATAACCCGACATACGACGATAAGATAACATTTATATTCCAAATGAGCTTTCTCTTTCCTACAAAGTTCACAATAATATGTTGAATTAGATTGGATGTTTAGATTCTGATAAAGGACACGAAGTTTATCTACCCGCGGAAAGGGATGTCTTCATGATGAACTTTCTAAAAGAAACTATAACATATTGTCATTACTTATGAAAAAAATTAAGAAAACCTTGCAAAACTAGCCCATTCAACCACCCGGAATAAAATGCGAGATTAATTAACCGTGTTTCGCAGCTTTATCCGCCCACCTCCTGCTTAGACTAGTGAGTTGGAAAGATAAATAAGAGAGTTACTACCTAAGAGACACTGGGCATATAGCTTATGTAATTATTATCAGATTCTGCAGTAAGCCATCAGACCTAAAATGCATGGTTTGATCAGTTTATTGTATTATTCGACACTTTTCTGCTGTAGGGAGTTACTGAACTCAACAATTTTCATTCTGTGAGGTGCTGCGAAGTAGATTATCTTGTTTTATGTACACTTTAAACTGATAACTCATTACGCTATTTTTTATCACTCATTTCCGCAAAATTTTTCACTAGTTTAATTGGATCCACCAGTGGTCGAGTGCTTGAAAGCTTCGAATGCTAGTAGTTTAGTCCTAGACTTGATTTTGGATGGTTTAATGGAATGAATGGTCCCAAACTCAAACAGCATGAGGGCGGAATGAACGACCTCAAAACAATTGGTGGACCAGAACTCTTATTTTAATTAAAATTGAGAAATTTTATTAACAAAATAATTTTTTTAAATTTAATTTTGCTTACTAGATATTTATTAAAACGTGCATTAACGACGATAATAACATCGCATAGAGAAAGAATCCAAATTGGTATTTAATTTCTACTGAAATCAAGTTAAGTTTCTGTCAGACATTTTTGCTGATTACACTTTGTAATTCAAATACACTGAGAGCTAAGTATTAAATTCTTAAACTAACATTTATTTCAAATAATTTTAGCGTGTTTAATTAATCATTAATTAGCTGACTTTAATTTGAACTAAAAATAAACAAATTATATAAACTTTGTGTGTTTTCAGAAAATATTTACGATGTGCCAAGAACTTCAGAATAAATAAAAACAACCTAATCATTATTTACCATTTATTAAACGTTTCTTTGACGCATAAATAAAAATATATAGCTTTGCATCAAATACTTAAAAACGTCTTTATTTCTTACTATAACTTGGCACTTAATTGCATTTCGATTCTGATAACAAGTGGCCTTGGTAAGAAATTATCTTCATTACGGATTGTGGATGTTCGTCGGTCAATCAGGTCCGTTTGTAGAGACATTAGGTTATTTCGAAGCAGGAGACATGAAAAATGAGCAACGCCTTCGCCGGGAATCGAACCACGGACCTCTCGGTTACGCGTCGAGCATGCAGACTACTACACCACGAAGGCATGCGAAGAAGGCGGGAGAAATACCTTACATACTCTCCCTTTTAAAGGGCGACTGGGGTCTGGGGGACCTAATCGCCAAATCCCGGTGGTGGAGAATCATCATCCACCACTTTTTTAGTTCGGGCGCCAGTGTAGTGACATTAGGTTATTTCGAAGCAGGAGACATGAAAAATGAGCAACGCCTTCGCCGGGAATCGAACCACGGACCTCTCTGTTACGCATCGAGCATGCAGACCACTACACCGCGAAGGCATGCGAAGAAGGCGGGAGAAATACCTTACACGTTAGCTTATTAATTTTCAACTGGTAAAAAAGTGCTGCTCACATATAAATGCATTCCTAAGCAAAGAGATTCTTCGTGCAAAAATTCGTAATGGAATGTATTTATTTATTTATTTTTAACAAGTACGAATAAAAGTTAGAATAAGATTTATGCCATACTGATTTTGCCAGTGCATTATTCATGACCTTTTTCAATGGAAATGAAAATAATATCAACTCGGACTTCAAATAACTAAAATCTTTGTAACATCGCATTTGCAACAAATATATAACTGAAACATATTTGCGGGCCACATAAGCAGGAGGGAGACTACATGTAGCCCGCGGGCCGCCAGTTTGAGACCACTGTTTTAATAGATTGATTGTTTGCATCATTTCATATTTGATGCAAATATTAGCTAGTTTATCTGAAGACGAATTTAATTAAGGCATTCTTACATGAATCGTGCTTATTTACATTTGCTTTAGTAAATTCATGCTAGACTGTGCACGAGATGGAGATTAGATAGGTTAACGTCTGCTGTTGCAACCATTTAGGCTACTTCCAGTATTCGCAGGAGACACGTTATAAATGCATGGCTGCTATGTATTTATTGTCTTAAAATGTATACCTTTTAGCAATGTATTTTATATCATTGGAGTATTGCCTTTTTATTAACTGAATAATGACATTTAGGGCCATATATACAAACAAGGTACACACGTATCAGTCCTTTTGTTGCGTTTAGTTGATATTACTGTTTCAAAAAATTCGTATCTTTAAAAATAACTTAAAAAAATTCATTTCTTTTAAAAACCTACTAACTTCACAGCAATAAAAAGTCGTAACTAATTGGAAAATATTTATTTGCTTGTTTAAAAAATTGTATATGTTTCAGTTTGAAAACTTGTTTATTAAAAACACACGACTTCAGAATGTCTTCATGAAAAAGGAAGGATAATGCTTTTTATGTATCTGTTAAAATCACTGAAATTTTTATTTTTCTGCCTATTTAAAGCATAAATATATTTGAACAATTATGACATGTAATACTAGATTGACAGATATCAGTCAGCTTCACTGTTATACAAAATGATTAGCAATGTTAAAAAAACGAAACAATGATTACCAATGTTATAAATGAAAACTGAACACGACGACGGTTATGAATTCAATATCCATTTAACATCGTTCACAAACGACGCACCGTTTTAAGAAGCAGAAACTCAGTTGAATTTATTCAGCTACTTTCTACAAATAAAATTGACGAAAGCTATTAAAAATACTAGTAAGCGACTTAGCAGAATATAATTAAGTGGCTGATTTCCAGTTCATCGAACTGTAAACTGTAAGGTGCCTAAGGCCCTGGGTAACGACAGGTGCTCACCACCTTTTGGTCCTGATGAATTCATAGACCTGATCAAATTCCTCTCAGCCGTAAGGATAAGAAATAACAAATAATTTCTACTGCAAAAGCAAATATAATTTTTAATTCAAAAGGAATTTATTCTGCAAATCAAATACATGCTATATAGCCAAAAAGTAAATGCAATGAATAATAATGTTCCGTTGATTGAAATCAGTTTTTAAAATCATATCTAAAATAAGGTGTAGAATGTACTTTTTTTCATCTTTATTTTCTATTGTCGAAAATGTCTTAATATGTTTCGAAAATAAAAAATTTAAGAGACAAAATAATTTTGCGAATGCGATAGTAAGTACAGTGAAATTTTCAAAACGATCACCTCTGAAAAATAGCCGACATTTCTGAGAACTTAAATAAATGAAAATTGGTACTAATAATTACAAAATTATTCTCTAAGCCACTCACTAAATCGACGTCGATCATTGAATCAATACGACTCTAGAATTACGTTATTAAAATGATTACTCAAATGTCTAATTTTGTTAGGTTAAAATATTTTATTCATCAAGCAAATCAGGAGCTAAAAAGTTAAATACCCAGTTTTTAGTACAATAGCAAATGATTTTTCACGGAATTAAACAATTAATAAACTTACATATTTTACCATTTTACAGCATGGGATTACTCACAATGTAAGCTAAAAGAGATGTTTGTGATACAGTATTCCATAAATAATTCAATACTTTACTATGCTGTGTTTATTGTACTGTTACAAATGGCATTACTGTTACATTGTATCGTTACATACTGTCATTACTGTTACATTGCACCGTTACATACTGTCATTACATTTAATTCCAATAAAACACCAAATTTATAAATTAACGGAGATCGACTTACAACTAAAACCATAGTCAGGCTTAGAAATGGCCATCACAGAGGATTGAAAAACTGACAGAGAGAGTCGGAAAACTTACAGAAACTGTGATAACTGCCCGGACGCAGAATTGACAACTGCATACATGTTTTATTGTCCGGCCATCCTTGCTGAATTTTCAAAAACTGGCCTCCTGTTTATGAGACCGAACTTCTACGATAATAGCATTTTGCAGATTAACAGGCTGTCATCTTTGCCCATGGCACTATTTGAATAGGCTTCTTCGTAGACACAACAACTGTATAATTTCTTAATCGGCGCATATATGTGTTTTCCTATGGCTAGTATGAATAGGAATCAGATTTCCTCAAAAACGCGCTTCACAATGACAGTCCTCACTTCGTAGATAGTCTTAGAATGCTTCTTAATTAAATCAACCAACCAACCTATCTGCGCACTGGTCACATACAAAAATATGAATATTCAAACGGCGCAAAAAAATTAAATTCTGCTTTTGACCTTACCGCTATCGGTCGCGTTTATTTTTAAGTTGAGAGTTAAACTAGTGTATTCGCATTGTTTGTCTTAAATTTTCATTAACGTTTTTAGTCAGGATGTTTACAAAGATAAATGTAAAAACACTTAATTTAGAAATGAGAGGCGATTAGCGGCGATTTATTGCAAACGAAGTTTTTGGAATACTATGTGTGCAGTAAAAAGCAGACAAAACTTAAAGAAGCAGTAAAAGTAAAATGATTTGTAAATGCTAACAAAAATGCAAAAAAGTAAAATTTTCATCTATCCAAAGAAAGTAAGTGCCTTGAAGACGGGTCTTGAGTAAAAATTTCTAAGCGGTTGAAAATTCCTTCCGAAAAAAACTACAAGTTACCCACAACAACTTCAAATTAAGAAATGCATGTAGTAGCTGTTACAATATTTCCATCTCTGACAAAATATTACCGTTAAAAGCCTACACAGGGAAATTATGTACCTCTGTGATAACGTTGCGGAAGATTGACTGCAACAGCTGCAATCGTCAACAACATTAAGAGAAATTCTTTAGATTATTGAGACCGATCTTTGTAGGTTATTAGAGAATAAATCATTGATATTCAAAGTTCGAATTTGAATGGGGATAAAAAAAGAAAACAAAAGATTACTGAGATATCGTGGGTTAATGCTTTAGTGGAAATGTAATCACCAGAAATAATAAACAATTCTTTAAGATGTCAATAAGTCTGACCTCAAAATGGAATGGAAAGCAGATTTAATGACAGGAGATTTACTCTAGCTGTACCGAAAAGTTTAATGTGGGGAGATTGAAAGATTAATGCGGGGAGATTGTTAATTTTGAACAATGTCTACGCCATCTGAAAATATCACAGGCAATGTCGATTTACTTCAGATAATATAATTCTTTAGATCTCAATCAAATCATTTAAACATCAGTATCAGCGTCATACCACGACTACTGTGATAGCACTTGCCGATTCAGTAGTAAATGCAAACGAAGTAATTAAAAATATTTCTTCGATGATGTATCGAAATGCGCGAAAAAGTATGAAATGGAAAGTATGAGAATATAGAAAAGAAATGCTTGATGAAAGTGGCGTTGAATTCCTTGCTGCCTGCTGATGAAAGTAGAAAAGAAGATGTAATCCAGATAAAGAAAGGTCGTAGCTTTAAGTTAATAATTCGATATCACATTGACTCGAATTTTAAAAATGAATGAGCAGCTTGAAGTTGAAGATAACTAATGCAAACAATACTTCTGAAATGCATGTCGGGGTTCATGTATAAAAAAAGTAGTTACTATTAAAGATGAGGAAGAAACTTTACCCAAGACAGAGAGGCGTTACTGGTCTGTTTCCTTAAATGAAAGTCCATGTTATGTAATCAAGATAACAAAAATGAAGCCGTGTAATGTAAGATGGATGCACGTAGCATGCAAGATGGTTGAATTGTTGCATGAAGCTCATGTTGGTCTAGAAAAGAAGGTGAAGAGCTAAAAGACAAAAGCAAGAAAAACTTCATGGGATTAACGAGTCGAAAACTTTTTGAAATCCACGAGCGAAATTGTCAAGATTTTGTAATATTTTTCTTCCCGTTTTACTTACTTACAATACTTCAAAAAGATTAATTTTAAGCTACAGCTCCCCCCCCTTTTTTTATTTTTGTCTTCTTACTTTAGAAGTTATTGACACCAATATACTGCAGTTTTATTACGTACTATTTTAACTCCCAACAAGAGCCTTAAGTATAAAAAGGACTCACGTGCCTTTTAATGCTTAGCCGCATGTGCTCTCGAAATTTTGATATAAATCTTACGAAGGAAGTGTAATCTGATACTTTCAGTACCGATTACAAACATGTAAGTCTAAATTTTAACTAAAACTGGAAGTTATTGAAAAGATTTTGTTGAGTATTAAATGACATGAATGTTCCTTTTCTTTTTGTTAACGAAATAAGTATGACTATATGAAAAAAGTATGATTGACTGCTGCACACCTATTTTGAAAACTAAACATCACAGAATGCATTCCTTTGTTGTAAGAAGCGAAACTTTTACAGAGGGATATATACATATATGAATTACATATATGATTGCTATTTTTTGTCAGTTCAAATTAAAATGAAAAGTTCAGTTAGAATGCATTGAGGGTATTAAACTGACACTGAAAGGAGAAGGGGCAAAAACAACTGCGTAATAAACCAAAATTAATTACTTTTTTCTTCAAATAAAATCTCCTACAGTTGTCAGATATATAAATGTAATATTAGCTCAACAACTGTAAAAAGAGATACATTCAAATAAAATTCGTAAGTTCTGCTTTCTTCTGCAAGAGAAAAATATAAGTACTTCACGATATTTCCATTCTGAGAGCTATTAGTACTGAAGTGCAATTTCAAATCAGTCGAGGAATTCAAGGAGTTCATTCTCATCTATGTTTTCTTTTGAAGTTAACAAGAATTTTTCGAAAGCTCTTACGCTGTGTATAGCATTTTTCTATGAACGAATGGGCAATAAAATATTTTTTTGAAATTGAAAGAGCGAAGCTGCTTTTATAAGAAGCTACTCCTTTCATTGTGGAAAGCGAATATTTTCATATATAATTTTTAATCTGCCTAGATATAAAGTGGAAGGAAAAGTAAGAAAAATGTGATCATACGCAACTATACATTCCAATTTAAATTTGAAAGTTGCTTTTGCAAAATGTAGAAAACTTCTAGCGGTTAAAATTGAAGAAAAAAGAGAAAAAGAAACGAAAACATGGAATTAAGTCCAGGCTTATCAGGAACGATGGACCTTATCTCAAATGACTTCATTCTTTGATATTGTCTAACACACAGTGAAAATTAATGGATTAAAATAAGGAAAATTGATCAAGTTTTATATAGGAATTGTTTCTAGGACTTCTTAGTTACGCAAATAGCATCAAAACGATAATTAAATTCTTCCAGTGCTTTTTTTTAATTTCGAATATCCTTCGTCATTTTCTCTAACGCAGTAATAACCTTTACGTGCCACTAAAGGGAAAAACTGCACGGCACTCATATTCCTTAACCTGGGAGACCAACCATGGAACACAAAATCATCGAATCTGAAAGACTGAGCGAGACGATGGAGCTCTTAAGCAAAAACTAGAAAGCATGATCCTCTATGGTTCTGGTAACATTTGGAACTTATAAAGAAACATTCAAAAAATCAACGAGGTAGAATTTTAGACATTAAGAGGTACTCTCAAAATGAACTTCTGTATTTTCTCATTGCCACTTAGACGGGATGGTGGTTAGAAATTCTGACCGCCGTACAGAAGGGCGGAGGTTCAAATCTCCTAAAATGGCATGATGATTGTAAGCGTATGGGTCTATACGGTAAGGAGGCTTTCAAAATACACGGCAGGCCGAAATCCTTTCGAGAAGCTGATAATAGGGAAAAAGGGGCGGAAGACCCTCGGATCCCAGCGACATCTGGTATGCCTACTTGGATGCACAGGCGCCGGCCTTTCTTCATCTTGTACCTGTATTCACCTCATTTACTTGAATGAGCCCAGAAAATTAAATGTTTCACAAACCTAAATTTCGAAGCTTTTAATTTAGGTCCAAAACCTTAAATAAAATCTGCTCATTTTCTCCTCCTAATTTTGGTTACCACAGAGAAGGGAATTAAACAGCGCTATTAAATTGGGCCAGTGTTCTTTAGTTTCTGATCCATCCAATAAGATCACTTTTCCTTAAACATATTATACGTCTATTTTTTCTCAGTATAACATAACATATTCACTATCGTTAAACTTTGATAGTGACAGTAACGCTTTATTAATGGTAAGCAAACAGAAATTTCTATATTTTTTCCCAAGTAGTTCTGGTAGAAAGTTTCCTGTTATTCTCGAATAAAGGCTGCTCATAAGAAAGGATATGCTATTTGAAATTATGAAAAGACACGAAAATCTTGGGAAAATGCCTTTCATGAAATAATTCATATTTGGCTCATGTTTACGTTACGTATAGTAGAAACAACCGAAAAAGTTAAATAGTGAATCTATTAATTCGAAGAGAAAACTTTATTTAACTTGTTTTCCGGCATGATCTTCTCTTCAAAATGCCGCTGTTACACTTTGAGATTTCATGAACAGTATCAAAGAAGCAATATAATACATATACATTCACACCTGTAAATTAAGGAAATAATTATCTGGGCTGATTGTGAGAAATATAAGAAATGAAGGTAAATATAATGAAATGAAGGTAATATTATTCTCTCTGAAACCCAAAGCATATCTAGAGAAATAAAATATTTGAGTGACTTACTTACGATGTACTCTCGATCTTTTTTTTTTAATTTTGCGCAATACTTAAATATTACATACACATATAAATAAGTACTTAAGTTTGCTTGTAGAATCATTAGGTTATTTAGAAGCAGGAGAGATGAAAAATGTGCAATGTCCTCGCCGGGACGAAGGCATGCGAAGAAGGCGGAAGAAATACCTTATATGCTTATGTAAACTAAAAACAAATATTTAATAATGCGAGTTTCCCTCATTATGACAATTCATAAAAATGTGTAAACATAAGTGTAAAAGTATTACCATTGCATAAATATGCGAATAAAAATAAAAGGCATAGCAAAATGGAAAAGAATTACAAAAAAAAAAGTGTTTAGTTTCTGTTTCCTACATTTTTTAGGGGGGGGGGCTGATATATACTGTGTTAGATATAATTTTGCAAACAGACCTCAAAGTGAATTTTTCAAAGACGTGTACACTTAACATTTTAGTAATGATCTAAAATTACACAAATGACCTTCGTTTCCACTTAGTGTTGTTGCTTACGTTTAGTTTAAAGTGATTTCATAATTTTCTCAGAAAAACCTAAGCCGCAGCAAACCTAAACATTTGATCCTTTATCGGTTTTTTGGAGGAAATGTCATCTCGAAGTGCTTCAGTCTGTTTTTTCTAACCTTCGTTTCCTCTATTTCGTCATTGTAGAATCACAGAAATAAATTTTCTTTATGTGCTTCCGCAATATGAAAAACAAAAAGCTGTCATCACAGACGTAAATACATGGAGTATATTTTTTAATACAACAACATGCATGACTGACGTAGATGACTGTACTTCAAATATTGTAGCATTCGTTTTTTGGTAGCAAACATCTAATTTTTTTTTGCTGTTTTTAAAAGTCTCTGCTATTGTTTTATTTGACAGGTAAAATGCTATTTCTATAACTTAGGGTTTTACCCGTTGATGAAAATCTTGGGAAGAACAAAGAGAGATTTGATAAATAAAATAATGCTGTCACAAATTTTGAACTTTTTAGGACTACTTTTTTAAACCAGTGCAGTTCAAATTTTTCACTCGGTTTAAGAAATATTATTTCTTTCATAAATGTTAAAACGAACAAACTAAGCTTCATAATGTTTATCAAAAAATTAGTTAATTAATAAAAAAATTTTACAGTGGATTTTTAGTTGACTGACAACGTATTTATTCATAACATTACCTGCAATACAGATAATATAATCCAGATACCTTAGAATTATTCGTTTAGATCCTTTTCATACTACCAAGATCAGCGGAAATATTATTACAGAGGTGAATTCTATTCAGGAATTCAAAACCGGAAAAAATTATTATAGTTTTGCTTACGACAGCAAAGCAAAAAGTATCACTTTAATACATTTTTCAAGTTGGAGGAAAAAAAAATTATTCTGTGCTCTTAATTAGCTTTTACTCAAAATATCATAAATTTTGAGGAATTCTTTTAGAAATCCACTTACTAACTTGGTATAAAAAATTATTCGTTATAAATTTCGCAATACAATATTCTTCAATTTTGTAAACCGAAATGAGAACTCTCAGATTTTATATGTCTCAGATCTTACGTGAGAGGTATGAAACCATATGAAATAAATTTAAAACTATAAGTAATCTATATGGCAGAAAAGAAACAGAAGAAATATTTGGATAAATTTCTTAAACCGCTGTCTATACCCTTGCGAAATATAATAATAAAAAAAGTACTGCTTTCCTTAAGGTACTTGATCTTTTTTAGTGCTATATCATTTCTTTTTTGGTGTTAGTGAAAATATATCACATGTACAGAAAATTATTTGATGTTTTAAAATGGTTCACAATAGAAATAAATAATAGAATTTCAAATAAATGAAATTTATCGGACGGATGGAAAAATTTATAAACAGGAACAAATAAGCACAGTAAAATAAATAGGAACTTTTATCCTTAAATACTCGCCAAACATTTTACCAAAGAAGTCAAATGTATTTGCTTTCACTAATACTTGAAATTAAGTGCACAAATAATTGAGAAAAATGGAAGTTTAAAAACCTTTCAGTGTTGATTGTTCGGATTGATTTTTTTTTTTTTTTTAGATAGGCAACGAAATTACCTAACTTAAGTTTTGCGTAAAGCAAGACAGTAGCACATTCAATGCTTAATATGAGGCTTTTCTTGCTAAAGAGCAATCACAGTTGCCATTTTAAAATTCATATCTGTGGGTCAACATATTAATAATTTGATAAAAACAAGGCCTATCAATTAAAATGCCTGAATATCCACTTTGCAATTTATCATGATATCATAAAAGAGAAATATTTTGCTAAGTACTCCAAAATTAGTTTCTTACTTAATTTACCCCGGTTTATAATATTTCTAAATTATTATTCTATGCAAACCGTACAACAGTGCTATTACACAGTTATAATAAAACTGATTTTTTTTTCCTTAACTCTTATACAGGCTATAAAACGGCTCATGCCACTGACAGAACCTTGAAGAAACGTGAAACGTAAACATTCTTATTCATAGTCCATTTCCTGAGAATTACCTACTCATTTATCGTTAACAAAGAGTAGGCATTTGGATGTTAGTTCAATTTATGTGCTACACAAATTCAGCTTCAAAATCATTAAAGTTGTTTTATTACATGGACGTATAAGTCGATGACTTACCTTGACAGATAACCAGCTTGAACGGTAGGTGAAGTTGTTCTGTTTCGAACTGTTTCGCATTTAGCCACGACTGAGATGGAGAAGGAAGAAAGAGGGGACAAACTACTTAAAAACCGGTTCGTTTTCATTACCGCCATTTCCTTTTTCTTGCCTTCTTTTACCTCACAGAAATAAAGATGTATTACGTCAAGATTGCAAGCAAGATAGCAATGATATATATTATTTTACATTTTCTTCATCAAAATTCTACTACACTGTGTCTGAGAGGTTTGAACAAAACAAAAGGCCCGTATTGTTGGCATTTATTGTATTTTGATTCTGATACTATCTCAGGTACTATCTTAAACTGATTATCGCCCTTTTTTTTTTTTTTTTCAAAGTAACGCAATCATAATTTTTAATTAATTTTAAAAACAGAGATAAATTTTAGAGTAAAAAAATATGTTTTTCATAATAAGGCAACGAAACACAAAATACTATATTTTTAATTTTATTACTCTTGAATCAGTGATTGTGGGAGACTCTGCAGCCGCAAGACAGGAAAAATCGTGGATTTGAAAATTTAGCAACATTTCATAAGCTAAAAATGCATATATTATTTCCAATATTGAGAACTTGTACTTAAAATATAATATTGTTATTGATTTTCAATTTTTGAAGTCATTAACTATATTAAAAAAATTAGTGAAACAGGAGTCAGTAAAATAATCTGAAATTTAAGTTTCCTATAATATCACGAAATAGATATAATTAGATCAGTACTGTCTTACCCTCAAAATTTTATTTCACTGCAGTTAACTTCTTTATTAAAACCAGTACTATCTTCTCCCCTTTCTCTTTTATAGTGCTAAATTCCTTAACTATGAGGATGAAAATCTCAAAAATTTAGGCTTAACCATCAAAAGAAGTTTATAAAAAAATTATGAAATTGCTGTTGTTGTTTCAAATGGCCGGACGCTTGCACCTTAATGCATTCTTTGGGAATCTCCAATACCATCAAAAAGTCATTTAGCCGTCTCATCACCGAGAACATTACTCGAGATGCACCAACGGGATAATCAACTTCATGAACTTCCGTCTTGATTTTGATGGAAAAAACCGTAGGGGGACGTATCCTACCCCTTTTCCTTTATCACCAAGTAGCACATTCAATGCTTAGTTCGAATTTTATTTGCGAGAACTTTCGGCTTGTCAGTATTTTAAGGGCCTCATGTCGCACAGATACTATACACTTAAAACCATCAAAGCCTTCTCAAGGCTTCGAACCAGGGCCCAACTATACAACAGCCAGCATCACTAACCAGTCAAGGCTGCTACATGAAATTGTGATTTTGTTCGAATATAATACACTGCTAGCCATAAAAATTGCAACACCATGAAGGAAAACAAATACAAAAAAAAAAAAAAGATATTTATTGTAAGTAAAGAGTATGGTATGGAGAAAAAATTATTAAATTTGTAAGAAGTTTGGGGGTTTACAGTGAAGCGAAAATGCTCCATGCCTAACCGGGTAACGGCTGCCATCCATGGCAGCTGAAACGACTCTTACCCGTTTAGGTACGGTGTCGAACTGGGCTTGGATGACAGAAATGGGCAACTCATTTCATGCTGCTTCAAGTCTATGCCACACTTCATCAAACGTATTAGCTGGAGAGGGGTGAGGGCCAGTCTCTCAGAAACCCATGACCAGACGTTTTCAGTGGGTAACAGATCTGGAGACCGTGCAAGCCAGGGCATCAATTGAATACCCTGCTTATCGAGGAAGGTCAGAACATGATGTGCAACATGTGATCTTGCATTATCTTGTTTGAAGATGGTGTTTGGCAGGCCTCGAAGATACGGCACAACCATTGGACGTAAGATGTCAGAAACGTACATATCTACGTCAAATTACAGTCGATCCGAATTATAGATATGCGTGTCGTGTACCTAATGACTACCCAAACCATCACATCAGATGCAGGGCTCCTATGCTGATGTCGAAAGTAAGCAGGCGACGTGCGGTCTTCTCGGAATCTCCAGACACGTATTCGGCCATCAGATTACTGCACACAGAACCGAGACTCGCTCGAAAAGACGACATTGTGCCACTCCTGTATCCAGCTTTGTTGTTCGGCGGACCAGAATCGCCAACTCTCTCTGTGCTGCATTGTCAAAGAAAGTCGGGATAATGGTCACCATGCTGATAGTCCACACTGCTTCAAACGTCGATGCACCGTACGAGAGGATATTGGGCGTGCTGCAAAGATACCCATTTCTTGACTAATGGTCCGTGATGTGGTTGTACGGTTTTGCATGGCTGACCTCACAATATGTCTGTCCTCTCGGGCGTTAGTCATGGGAGGGCGGTGAGATTCAGCATGTCATTCAGTATGACCCTCAGCTAGTCATTGATTCCATATTCACATGACAGTGGTTGGATGTCGACCAGTGCGACGGACGATATCACGGAACGATAATCCACAGTCTTGACAGGCAACGATCCTGCCTCTATCGAATTCCGACAATTTCTGGTAAGCATTTCTTATTATTATTCGAGGTATAACTCGATATTCTAAGCAAACCCGACCTTACAAAGCGCTTTCCGAATAAGAAATGCACTATACAACTTTTCTTTTATACAGTTCTTTAGATGTCATTTCTCCCTCCTGCGTCGTCTAATGCGCTGAAATATTTATCATTTGCATATCCCAACCTCTTCTTGCTTTCATGTGATTTTGACGTTCGTCAGATTATTCCTTCCTGATGCTGTAGTTTTAATGGCCAGCAGTGTAGAAATCAATAAAATATAATAAAAATCAATAGAATATAATTGAAATCAATAGAATATTATAGAAATCAATAGTTATAATAGAGCAATATCAGTAGCAGCTGCTTGAAAATAAAGAAAAAAGTTCAACAACTACATATATATTAAAAAAAAAAAGAAATTATTTTTCTAATTTTGTTCAAAGTATCTGTATTTTATCATTGTTCAATCCTTTACGCACTTGTTACGAAATTTCTTTTCTAACCTTTTTTTATCAGGTTGTTTCCAAGATAATTTTGTTATTCATATCCATATAAAGCAGTTATTTTTCTATTCAAGAACAACAAAAACAGTTTCTGTAAATTTCGGAAAAGTATCTCATATGTTTCATTGCCCATTTTTCACCTGATGCGAATTCGTAGCAGACCTCATTCTTTCCTTCATATTTGCAAGCTTCTCATTAATGAAATATTTTATTCTCCAATGACCCTTATAGATAATCTGTGTTAACCTACACAGACTTGATCACTTCCTGAGCCCACTTCAAATTAAATTTCTTCTCATTATTCAACAGCCCTAACCTTAGATCAAAATAGGATTTCAGGTTTATGGATCATTGAAGTAAGGTCAAAATGCCTCAGGTCATTTTTGGGAACAAATCTAACAATGCTCTTCTTCCCTTTATGATCAAAATAATCTTATTAATTTTAGAACATAGTCTATCTTTTATTCTAGATGAAACATCCATTGTATTTTTTCACCTACTTACTGGAGTTGGCCTACTTGACGTACTTCGTGCGAGAGAAACTGGAGTAAAAATGAGTAACCTTGACTTATCTTTTCTTGTTTGCTTCTAAATTCTCACTTTTGAAGTTAGTTTCAATCGCTATTTGAAATCCGGTTTTATAACAGCAATAGTATAAACTTTAAACTATGGCTTTCTGTTTGTTTTCCTAAATGCCGAAACTCCTTTTTTGTTAGGTCTACATATTTTACATATTTAGAAACATGTTTAAAAGCTAAAAATCGCAGAGTTGTATTCTTTATACATAATAAATTCAACACGATTAAATTCTCAAATGTCTCTTTTGTCTCCGTTTGTACCAGTAAAATATTCTTAAAATTATATATAAATAAAATAGCAGCTAGAAGGTTCACTAGCTGCTGAATTCTTCCTACTCTTAGTGAGATTTGGCAACGTTAATCCAAACATTCAGTTCTATCCAGGATATACCGAAAGCAAATGTTTCTTTCACATAAGCCACATGAATACCTGCCATCTATCATATAGCAACCGTACGTCGCAATATGACAGAACATTTTGTTCATTTATTTAAGGCAAAAAGTCTACGCAGCAAACTTCGCGGACTGATGTGCAGAATTTAAAAACAGAAAGCTAACATTTCCTGTTTTACTCTATATGCACACACGTAAATGCAGCGTAAGCCAGAAATATGGCTACATTTTTAAAGCAACTATAGTGCGTTATTGTATCCTGTAGAGGAGAAATTATGAATGTTATCTTAATTTATAAATTTTCAACATTTCTTTTTATTTCTAATAACAATCAGTATATACCCTAATCTGTTTCATTAGCCAAAGTGACGCTCAACGCGCAGCAATAAGTTGTAATTCAATGTGTCTGCGTTTGCATCCGAACATGCTACAACGGAATTGCCCAGAATGAGTGTGTAGGCTTAACACTGAAAAGACATGATTTTAACGTAGCATTATTGTCATCGATTATGGGAAAGTGGGGAAAATGATTGTTAATAGCAGGAAATGTCCAGAAAAGATAAATCTCCCGAAAGGACTTGCAATTACACTAAAGATGCAGCATGGGATTTCAAGCGTTCAAAATAGCGAGTATTTTGAGACAATAAAATGAATCTAGTTTGATACTACTGTGTATCGTTCTTCAATTTCAAGACGGCTTTCCACAAGCATTATGTCATTTTGGCTAGCCATAATACTGTCATCATACAATGCGATCAAACGAGCAGCTATATATACACTGTGTTTACAGAGTCCTTACCCGGCCTTTATTTTCGGAATCGTTGGTTGCGGACATATATTTCCAGTTATAAAAATATTTTAAATGGCGCAGAGTCATCCTTTGGTATTTTTAAATTTAGGAAAGCCAGTTTTATAAAAATTAGGAAATATAACTTTTTGTATGATCCCCAGTCATACAAAAAGTTACTTATGTTTAGAAAAATTTTACACTAATTGACTCCAAGATCTTTAATTTAAAAAAATTTGGATATTTGGGGTCATTTTGAATTTCCGTTGAGGGGACAGTTTGTACTTTTCCTATATTTTTACTAACCAGTTATTTTACGTTTTGGATCTTAACTGTCACTTCTCCCTTCCGTTTTTCAGCTAGAATACAAATTTAGTTCGCGTGTATTTAAGGTGAGGTTTTTATATTGTAAGACAACATTTTTCAGTAGTTACTAAATCCTGTCCGAAGATAATTTGATCAGACCGTTTACTATTCACATGCTTTAGAGACCAAAACTTCGTAACTTAGCTTTGATTGCCGACGTTTATTTGTTTTCTTGCGCGAAGTAACTTTTGTGTCTCGTCGCTTTCTGATTTTCACACATACAGTACAATTGACAGTGGCCTCCCCACTTTTAACTCACTTTCTTGACGATTCCTTGAATTTTACTTGCTAAATCGTCGAAGTCATGTGCCCTCAAAGGCTTAATTTTGTTATTTAGCTCAAGGGCCCATCGGAGACCACAAAAGTAACTTCATAATCCGTATCCGTATATTGTGAGACAGAGTGTGTTCTGATGCTCGAGACCATGTTACTAGGATTGCTAATAGAGGTAAGGTGCTAAGGTAAAAATTGCAGTCTTAGTCTTTACATTATAATTGCAAATAGTTGAGTTTCCCGCGGTTGCGTTTTAGGTAACTTCGAGTTAAATTGATCTGTGTATCCTTTGGCTACTAGTTTATCTGAATTTAAATTTTACATTTGAACTCACTGTTACTCTCAAGTTATCGGGCCATAAGCAGTTGGCTGAGTTGTAAGCACGAAGTGTGCCTTCTGTTTTAATTTAGTTTTAAATAAAGGGTCTTTCACACCCTTCGCAATTCAGTTGTTACTTTAAACTTGGCAATAATTCGCTTAACGTCTACCAAGAGTTTTGAACATTTTAGATGATTGCAAAAAAACACTAAACTCTACAGGTTAACAGGTAAATTAGAATTGTTCGAGGTTCATATTTTTCCTTAAACGTCATACAATGATATTCTTTTATGATTTATTAGCGTGTAAAATTCTTTAATTTATAATTTTGTTTCAGCTGGCCTACCGAAAAAATTTTCAGACATGTAAATTATAGCTTTTGAAATTCTAAAAATAAGTTATTAATATTCTGATGATGTTTTATTACTTTAGAATCATAATCTCATGATCATGCAAAAACATTCGTGAAACTAGAGTTATTTTTCCTTTGTTAACTGATACAAATTATGGCTAATTGCAAATATTGAAGCCTGTAGGTTTTTCTAGAACATGAATTCTGTAATATTCTGTGAATAAGATCGTTTAGAAAAATTTATATTGAAAACCTAATGAATATGATTTCCAAGTTTAAAATGAAATATACCTATCAATTTTGTCGTAAGGGAGTCTCACATTTTTGTATTTTACTTTTACTTTTTAAAATTAGTATAAAATTTCCTAATTATAAATATAGGATCGGGAAAACATAAAAAATTTAATTTCGGGATTTTTATAAAATTTATCACATATTTTTTAAAAATTTAAGAATGACAAAAATAAATATTTGAGGTTCATTGAAAAATTTTTGTAGCTGGAAATATATGTCTACGACCAATTGTCACAAAACTAAAGGCCGGGTACGGACTTTTGTGATTACAGTGTATAAACACTGGCACATACATGATTAAAATATGTAAAACTGAGACTGACAAAGCCTTTAAGTGAAATTTGTAATTTTAAATTTTCATGTGAAAGTAAGCATTTTTCAGGTTTAGAAACTGCGAAATGATAAAAAATAAAGTCAAAAGAAGAACCAGTCTAGGAAGATCGCTTGTAATAATCTTAGACGTAACGATTACACGAAGTATGCTTTGCTAGTTACAGGCTGAGTCAGTAAATATCTACTTCGGGTATGTTGGCAAATACCTTCTTACGACACAGCATGAGAATACTGTCTGCTTTAGAGTACTGTCTTCATAGAAGAACGATTCAAAGAAAAACGTTAAAGAAAGAAAGAATTAAAAAAGAACTTTGGGCAGTCAATCTGTTTTAACCTAAAAATTATTATTTCCTACTTGTTTAATAAAACTGCGGGTACAGAATTTCGGCAAGAATTTTTCAATTTAATTCTTAGAACAATTTCTAGAGCTGTTCTGTATTCAATTTATTACTTAACTATTAACAGCATCAATGGAAATTTGTTTTCTTGCTAGAATTGACTATTCCATTTATTTAAATTTTAGAAATGTAGAAAATATTATTCCACCAAGACAGAACTACCTGGCGCTGTTTTTAAGAATACATTGCTACTGTACTACCATGATATTGTTAACAAGAATAAATAATAAAACAATGTTTACGCTTTTCAAAAAATTTCTATTGATGCTTTTACTTTCGGCAATAAACCATGAATCAGCTTTAGAGATTCGAGAAAAATTTAACCCTCTGGCCAGCCGGAGGTTTTGCTGAGAAAGCCCAAATTTCCCAAAACTACCTTGAGAGAGAATCATTTTCTTGATTTTAATGTCAAAATGTCCTTGGTACTTTATACCTGGATTTATATACTTTTAATGTATTGCCTTAATTGGACATGTTTTAAGATGCGCGTATATACGCGTTCTTATACACATCCCCAAAAAAATACTTTTGGCCGTATATATACGGCTTTGCCGGTCAAAGGCTTTTAAATAATGCCATAATTTCTGTTTTAAGGATTATAGATAAATTTGTTTTTCTCTAACGCTAACGTTTATTGTAAATAACTTTAAGAATTCCAATAAACAACACAATTTTTTTCTTAGTTTTAGAAAAATAAGTATTTCTTTATATTTTACATAAGGCACAAGAATAAGAAACAAAATTTTTAGAACAATATAGCCTATATCAATGCGCTTTCAAATCATTTCCAGTATCTTTTTAACCATAACATTTCGCTCGGAGAAGTCGCAGAAATAATACAATTTTTTTTTTTTGCACTGAGGTGGTACTTTAATTTTTTTCATTGTCTTACAATCCCTTACGACATTTACATTGCAAAATCATATAATCAAATTTGATCGTAAAATTGCTATTAAATACCAAAGGAAATAAAAAAAAGAGATACTAAAATTTTAGATCTAGTCCTACACTTTTTACGAAAGTCAAAAACATTACCTGAGTTTTTGCTATAGCATTAATACTTTTGCTCTCTACCCATTCTTAAACAAGGCTAGTGACATGATTCTCTGAACTGAAGCGAAATCTTTCCTATCTAAAATAAAGTGTTTATAAAGAGTGTTCTTTGCAAGCATACTCTCTTCACTATCACAATCTTTTCGTTCACTGAAAGAACACGTACTAATAGGTTTCCTTAATGCACTAGCCATGTCTGCCTTTCGTGGGTGTTCACCTTTCTCTGTTCCCCTTTACAGTGAAAACGGAGGCGTTATTATTACTTTTATTATTATTATTATTGTTTTTATTTTTGTCACAGGAATGGGTTAAATCCGTTGTTTAATTTTTCCTTTTTTGCATTCAGTTTAGCGCAGTATTTTCTTAACCTTAATCTCTTTCACCAAAATGAAGAGATCATTCACTTCTTCCATTAGCTAATTCCTACAATAGTACCAATTCATCTCTGTTCTTAACATTATGACTCAATTTTCCCAACGTAGTTCTTTCAAATTCATTCTCATTCAGCAGCTTCTGGAAACAGATGTATTAATTAATATACAGGTAACAATTTTTTGTTTGCTGTTTGTTAGGATATAAAAAAAGATGACAGTCACAATCAAGTTTTTGAAAATTACAGTAGGAAACAAGAAAACAAAGTTTGTCAACCTTATTTCGAAATTTAGGTATTATGTATTTAATTGCCGTATTAATTATACAAACAGATGCTTAATAAGGAATAAAATGATTCAATAAAAAATTGGTTTCTAAAAAAGGAAACAATTAATACTTAACAAAAGGATACCTTGCTTCAAAAATCAAAATTTGCTTACCATGAAACATGTTTGTTGCAATACTCGATATGCCTTTTTCCTTTTACTGTGTACAAAAATCTCCTTTCCTTTAGATACTGAGAAGATTACGATATATGCTGCTCTAAAAATGGAAAAGATTTCATTCTCCTCCGTCTCTCTGTGTACGTCTTTGGAGTCACGTGATTGCGAGCAAAAGTCATTTATCTTCTTTGGTGAAGCTAATGCTAAAAAGATTTCTGTAAAGCACGCTGAATTTCTTTTGAACAATAGAAAACTAAAACACTTGTTACTTGCACATAGTAGAACATTGATGTAATCCTTCTTCAAGTGTTAATGTGTCAAAAAATACTAATGAAATTTTTAAATCATTTATTCAGTTTGTAAGGTATTTTTTCCCTCCTTTCGGCATGCCTTCGGGGTGTAACGGTAGCACACCCGTTGCGTATTTCGAGAGGTCTAGGTTCGGCCCACTGAGGGTACTGCACATTTTTCACGTCTCCAGCTTCAAAAAAATATTTTGAGTATACAGTGGCGCCCGAACTAAAAGGTGGTGGACGATAATTCCTCACCACCAGGATTTAGCGATTGGATTCCCTAATCCCCAGTCGCCCTTTAAAAGGGGAAGTACATAAGGTATTTTCTCCTTCCTTTCCGCATGCCTTCGTTGTGTAACTGAAGCATTCGCAACGTGAATACGGGAGTTCTAAGGTTCCAGTCCCGGAGAGAGCACTGAGTATTTTTCTCGTCTCCTGCTTCAAAAGAAAAAAAAACTAACGACTCTGCAAGTTCATTAATGAAGCGTTTAACGAGAGGAGTATCTAGGAAATCTGAAAAGACGTTCAATCCCGTAGGTCAAATGAAATGTATCGGGTAACTATGTACAGGGCAACCTGGTAGCAAAAAATACTTCGTACTAACTTAGGCAAGAAAAAGGTACTAATTTTATACCTGGTTTCGCTTCACTCTCTTTAGGGAATTTTACATTACTCATCAAAAATGAACTCAATATAAAACTTCTGAATTACCGTATGTCTGGCAAAAACGAAGAAAAGAATGATAAAATTAACCTCAGTGTAGTTACGACGCTTGTAGTTACACAATTTGTTCCGATCTGCATATAAACCTTTTCTTTGTTTAATATCTAACTTACATATATATATATATTTCATTTATTATGGTCATTACGTATTTTCATACATGCAAACTAAAACACTGTAAATACTTATTTTTACTTTCAACGGATTTTGCTAAATAAATTAAAAATCATTCCCCCTGTTGAGTGTTTTAATTTTTCTCATTTAAAAAATGTCATTCTTCAAGGGAGTTCGTAACTGATTTTTTTACTTTATTCTTATTCACTGTTGCTTTTAGAAACATTCTTTCACCTGTTGCTAACAGATGAGAAAGGCCACAATACAGCTTTAACTGACATTCTTACGTAAGGAAATAGTTGTTGCCTTACAACATTTTTTTATTTGAAATTTTTTATTCTAAAGCGCATTAAATATCTGACATTTTTTTCAGTCTTTCTATGGTCCTCAATAAATGCAATGCTGTATCAAGAATTTAATAGAAATTTTCTTCAATATGATTTGGAAAATTAAAAGCAAGTTTCATTAAAAAAAAATTCTCTACATTTCAGAATTCGGCATCGCTAAACATTTTTAGCACAGGATCTCTGAAATTTATAAAAATTAAGCATATAATCAGACATGATCTAGACTTAAAGTATTTCAAATCTATTACTGGAGCTTGACTTTCATCTAAACTCTTTTCAGACGAGCTTCCGTTATCCCACGGGCATACATATTTCTGTGTCTGAAAGTTGAACATTGTAGTTTGAATTTATTTTTATTTTATTTACTTAATTATTTATTTATAGTATTATTTGTGATACGATCGTATTTCGTTAAATAGTTCTTGATTATTTTCATTTAATTTCCTACTAATGAATTTAAAAGACGAAGGCTATATTCAATCAAATGTAATAATGCGAATTTATTACTTTTGGTACGATAAATACTAAGAAAAGAAAATGCGCCTTAATTAGCGGATTTCTTTAGTGCAGTTAAAATTCATTTGGCTGAATAAGTGTCATCTTCTAGTCCCTTCAAAAGAGGTATAAATGAATATGTTTAACTCTTTTGTGTTATTTTGCTTATTATTTATTATTTTAAAGGAAAGAAGTGTTATATCTAATGGTTAAAGTACTAGAAAACTAATAATTTATAAAAAAATACTATATCAAATATAAAAATCTGATGTAAACACCACATGAATTACATTCGCGAGCGATTCGTTAAATTGCATTCAATAGCGGTCAAAATGGATAATTTCTTTGAAATATGATACCGAAATTTTTGCGCGATTCTAATACTACCTTTACTTTATACAAGGAAGTAAAAATCTAACAGTGTTTAATTTTCTACGAAATACTACTAGAAAGTGCGCATCTTGAGCATTTTACTGTATTCTTCAGAATTCTGTAAAGATGGAGCAAAAAAAAAAAAATGTGGAATTCTCAGATATATCTAAATCAAGAAAGACAGATTATCTCCGAAAATTACACATAAAAATCCAAATTAAAGTTAATTAATAAGTACAAAAATCAGTTGCCTGCATTAAAACTAGCTTTATACTGCACAGAGAATGTAAATTTTTAATTATCAAAAAGGAGCAAGAGGAATTATTTTTTCAAACGCAGGTAAGTTTGACTATTTTACAATGAACGCCATCTGAAAATATTTCTTTTTAAAAGAGAGAATGCAAGTTTTTATGAAGGGGCGGAGAAGATTCTCATTTTAGTGCGTAACTAAAATGCCTGATTTTAGTACTCATAATTTAAAAAAAAAATAATCTTATTTTTAAATACATTTTGCATAGAAGAACTTTCAGAATTTTCCTTTCAAAGACTTTAATTTTACCTAAATTATGTTGGGGAAATATGCTGATTCACAAAAGTATTATCGAATTTTTATTACGATCGTTATTTTTAAGCCCATTATGGGTTCCTACGGCTGTATTTGAAGAAACACAGGACGAAAATTAATAACTGCGTGGTTTAAGCACATAACCGACTTAAAAAAAATCTTACTAGATAACATAAACAGTCGTAATTCATTCTCTTTAGTGTTGTTAAGAGTAATGTTGAAGAATTAGTTTTGTCGAAGCATGAAAAAATAAAAAATATACAGCGCCTTTGACGAGATTCGAACTCCGGACCTCCAGATTGCTAGCCGGACGGGCTTCCAATTGCACCACGAAAACACAAGGAAAGGAGGGAGAAAATACCTTTAAATTCTTCCCTACTTAAAGAGTGACTGAGGAGACGAGGATCCAATTGCCAAATCTTCTTGGTGACAAATTATCGTCCAGCACATTTTAACTTGGCCGCCATTGTAGAGAATAGTAGACATTTTATTTCGGGGTAAGAAATGCAAAATTTTGCAGTGCCCTTAGCAGGATTCAAATTTCGGCCCCTGATTGCTAGCTAAAAGTGCTTCCAATTACACCACGAAGGCATGCGGTAAGGAGGCAGACACTTCTTTATAATGTTAAATTACTAAAAATTCCTTCATAAAAAGGAGAAATTTCACTTGTGAAGCACTGCAAAACATAAAAATAGGAATGAAATGCTCTAAATATGCAAACTGCAATATTTATTGGAATAGTTGGCAAACATGCTTTCGATTTTGGTAGTTTGGCTCACTTTCAGGGAATTTTGCAAAAGGCAAATTTTACGAATAAGTCCAGACACTTGAAAATCGTTCCCTTCATACGACACGATGTCCAAATAGTACACACATCACAGTTCAATAGTTCTGCAAAAGTTACATACTGAGAAACTACTGAATAGTACAGATTGTGTCTTGTTTAACTAAAGTAGGGTGCTTACAAATCAAGGTAAAAAATCTTGTTTTTTTACTTTAATTAATGCGCACAATAGCTTCCACGAGATTATAATTATCATAATTCAAATTACTATACGAAGACTAATTTATGCAGTGTTCGAAAAGAAGCTCATTAAGTACTCTAAAAGTTCTTTTCATGACAGTACTTTGTTTTCCTTCTGAAAATTTGTAGAGAATTTTGAGTTATTGGATTGCCTTCGGGTCACGTCGTTGCTTTAAGCCTATCTCACTATGTTCGGTCGTAGTCTTGCTTGTTATTATTCCCCGGTGAGGTTTAATTGCGGGCTAACCTGGTTAGTTACTTTTGTACAGCTTCGATTAAAGTTCAGCTAGCTAGAATTAGTTTAGTTCTTTATTTTCTATCTAAAGTCCAAATGGAGGCTTTCTTGTAAGCCCGAGAAGGGCCGTCTGTAGTATTTCTTTGAGTGAATAAAAGGGTATTTTAACTCTTCTTTGGGCTTAAGTTGCAAGAAGACTACCGAACAGCCGCTAGACACTTCACTAAAGTTGTAGTAACCATAAACACGTAAATTAATCAGAACTTTATAAAACTTTACATCGCTAGAAATATTATGCTTTCACTGACTCAAAATTTCGTGTGAGATTAGAAAATTCAGTTATAAATTATGACTAAATACATGCACCATATATTGAAAATCAAAAACAAGATATTAAAGCAAATGAAACTGACCTTAATAAGGGGTTTAACTCCTTCTAATCTTTAAATAAGCTCTATAGCGACTTCTCATGCCTTCATTAAGTGGTCAAGAATACCAGAGGGCAATAACAGCCGTTCTTCTAATAAAGCAGTTTCCAGCTCTAAGTACTTAGAGAGAATATGACAAGATCGCATGTTCAAAAGCATAGTAAAGATTTTCTGTTGGAGGGAGGTCATGCGAATATATTGGATATTCTATGCGGAAAAAAATGTCTATATTCTTGAGCTACACGTCCATCAAGTTTGCTCTACATGGACATGCATAATCTTCCATAAGAATAACTACTGGTCAGCTGCTGTCTTCCCCAGGTGTTAAGGACTTAATTCCGATACCTCACAGCCACCGTAATACTTTCTTGTAAAGACGTGCAAGTAGGTGCTATAATTCAAAGAAACTTCAGCCTACACCTTTACACTGCAGATACTGAAGGCATGGCGTTCAGCAATATTACTCGGTTTATTCCGTATTCCACACATTCTCCTCAGACCATAGGCCCACCAGCGGCCGAGCGGTCAAATCCCTGAACACTGGTAGTTCGGTCTGAGGTTCAAATCCCGCGAACGGGCTGGCTGCATGGGCGATTTCATCGCTTTCCCCGTGTGTAACTTGTATACGAGCTAGCTTCCCTTAGAAAGTCCTCCACGAAGGCATTCCTCCCCTTAGGCAGCTAGCCTCTAGGCTTTGCCGTAATCACATAAACCAAACCAAAACCAACCTCAGATCCTCTAGCTTACTATCGGATTCCATTGCAAATCTTGACTCATTCGTGGCCGGTAGGTTGAATTATTCAGCCGTTTCCAAATTCGCATGTTGACGACTCTATTCCAGACATGCTTCTGTGGCTTTGAAGCTTATAGAAACGCAAATGCTAGACACTTGAGTGTGTCCTTTCAGATGAAGTCTTAGCCGCAACAGTCGCAGATATTGAACCTCCAATTATTGCAGTAACCATTGCTCTTAGAATTGACGCTGTCGCTCGTGGTTAGCTCTAAGAAGCCATACGCTTCTAATCAAACTATGCAGTACGTGGCTCCAGGCTACTGACTCATTCTACTTTAAATAAATAATTTCTAAAACTGAGAAACTACAGAATCGCCAGTAACAAAAAAGAAAGTAACGATAGCTTTAATAGATTGTCTTTCTTCAAGCCAGACGAAAGCACGGGACCGTTGAGAATCACTCAGTCGTCGTATTTGTATCAAACTCATTATCTAATCAAAAAATAACTAAATCTTCTTTCAAAAATATTTCAACAGTAGCTAAATTTATCTACTCAAAGGTTTCAGTAAGGCACTGTCTTCGATCAGTACCTAATTTGCATGTTTAAGGATAGTAAATCTTAAACCACGTTATATTAGTACTACATTATATTTGTACATTCCCGTCTACATCAAAAATGAGTTTCATCTGATAAAACTGAAGCACACATTCGAAAATCAAAATGTTCATTGTTGCCTGCTTATCTTTTGAAAAGCGGCGTAATAAATGAGTACTGCAGGTTTTCTAATAGTTTTTTTAAATGGCCTGACAAATTTTTCTCGTAATGACAGGAATTTCTGTTATTATTCCCTAAGTAAATTGGACTTACTAGAACTAAAAATGAGTTAGTTGCGTGGTTATAATTATATTACCCAGCAAACTGAGAAATGCAGTTTAAGGCAGCAAAAAAAAAATTTGCAACAATTTCGCGTAATGTAATTTTAACAATTTGTTGAAACTGTTAGGTTTTTCAGTTCAAGAAGCATGAAAAATTAATACGTCCTCGCCGGGATTTGAGCTCCTTGTCTTTTACTTGCTAACTCGATATATTTAGCACTTACATCAAAAGGTCATGCAAAAGAAATGCAGATAAGTCTTTACATTCTTCCCCACTTATTAGGAGATTTGGAAGAGGTAAAAGACCCAACCAAAACCAAATCTAGGCCGTAACTCAGGTACTGACCTCCGTATTATTGTTAGTGTGCTACTGTACAGACTTTTAGGTTTCTTGAAGCAGAAAACATGAAAAATAAACTGCAATTTAGCTGACATTCGAACCACGGATCTTCCACTTGCTAGCTGGATATGCTAACCAATTACACCTCAATAGCACATATAAGGCAATGAGGCAATTTCTTACAATTTAACTGCGAATATTCATCTAATATTTATCACCAAACTCTTTAACTTAAAGGAATTTCAAATGGTTGCTCATATAATAATTACGTGAATTTGAAATCAATTCAGTATTTCAAAATGGGTATGCTACCTCTCTGAAATAAGGGCGGTGTCTTGGCACAGGTTTGCATTGAATTAAGTTTAACTAACTAAAATAAACCAACCATCAGCGCCTATTAAATTCAGGTAGTATTACCTCACAAAGAGGGTTCCAATTTCCTAGTTTTAAGTTTAAAAATAAACTGGTATGCTTGAATTGCTAAAGAAATTTTACGTTGATTGTAAATTATTAGGTAGTATTGTCAGATTTAGCACTCACTGACTTTAATAAGACGTACTTTACTTTTAAATGTGTGTATGTTTTGCTTTGGCTAAAATTGTAACCCGAAGCCTAATACCTCAATTTTTAAATCGACCGACTGTCAAGCGGATAAAATCGTCGAACACTAGTAGTTTAACCCAGATTATAATACTGGTGATCCGGCTGGCTGTGTTGGAATTTTTGTGGTTCCCCCAAAGTCTACAGTGAATACGAGTCACTTTTCTTTAGAAAGTTCTCCACGAAGACATCTCTTCCCTTAGGCGGATTGCCCTAATGTGCTTGCCTATAATCTAATAACTACATAATTCTATTCAGATGTGAGACGACACCAGCCATTTTTCTTAGATAGTCATTCATAATCAAATACACTGCTGGGCATTAAAATTAGAACACCAAGAAGGAATGATCTGGCGAACGTCAAAATCACAAGAAGGAAGAAGTTGGGATATACAAATGATTATCATTTCAGCGCTAGACGAAGCAGGAGGAAGAAATGACATCTGAAGCACTGTATAAAAGAAAAGTTGTGTAGAGGATTTCTCATTCGGGAAATGCTTTGTACGGTTCGAGTTTGCTAAGAACATCGTGTTATGCCTCGAATAAGAAGAGGAAATGCTTACCAGCAAGTTTCGAAATTCGACAGAGGCAAGATCCTTGCCTATAGGAAGTGCAGATTATCGTTCCGTGATTCGCCCGATACACTGGTCGACATTCAACCACTGTCATGCGAATATGAAATCAATGGATTGCTGAGGGTCTTAGTGAACGGCATGCAGGATCTCAACGCCCTCACATGAATAACGCCAGAGAGGGCAGACATAGTGTGAGGTCAGCCCTGCAAAACAACCGTACAACCACATCACGGACCATTAATCAGGAAATGGGCATGTTTGCAGCACGCGTAGTATCCGCTCGTGCAGCCCGTCGACGTTTGAAGCAGCGTGGATAGCGACCATTATCCCGGCTTCCCTTGACAATGTAGCACAGAGAGAGATGGCGATTCTGATGAGCCGAACAACAAAGCTGATACAGGAGTGGCGCAATGTCGTCTTTTCGGGCGAGTCCCGGTTGTGTGTGCAGTAATCTAATGGCCGAATACGTGTCTGGAGTCTCCGAGGAAACCGCACGTCTCCTGCTTGCTTTCGACATGAGCATAAGGGCCCTGCACCTGGTGTGATAGTTTGGGCAGCCATTGGGTACACGACACGCACATCTCTAATTCGGATAGACTGTAATTTGACGCAGATAGGTACATTTCTGACATCTTACGTCCAATGGTTGTGCCTTATCTTCGAGGCCTGCCAAACACCATCTTCCAACAAGATAATGCAAGATCACATGTTGCACATCATGTTCTGACCTTCCTCGATAAGCAGGGTATTCAGTTGCTGTCCTGGCCTGCACTGTCTCCAGATCTGTCACCTACTGAAAACATCTGGTCATGGGTTGCTGAGAGACCGATCTGCCACCCCCTCCAGCTAATAGGGTTGAGGAAGTGTGACATAGAATTGAAGCAGTATGGAATAAGTTGCCTATTTCTGTCATCCAAGCCCAGTCTGACTCTATGCCTAAGGGGGTAAGGGCCGTTTTAGCTGCCGGGGATGGCAGTTGTTTCTACTAATTTCACACCCCTGTAAACCTCCAAAATGCTTACAAATTTAATCATTTTGTCTTCATGCCATACTGTTTACGTTCAATAAATATCTTTTTTGCATTTGCTTTCCTTCATGGTGTTGCAATTTTAATAGCGAGTAGTGTATTTGCTTTGCAGTAATCTAATAAATCTTAGTCTTATTTTTTAAGGAACGATGGCAATCAAAGCATTCACTCTTGTGAAGACGCATCTTAATCTTATTAATTGCGCTAGAAGCTGCAAATAAACAAAGTTAATTGTTTATTTGTTTAGTCTTATAACCATTGCACTGATTTTGTGGATTTAATTTCTCTCTTCTTACCTTTTTTTGATTTTTGAGATTCATAGTAATTTGTAAAGGAACTTTTTCATACAATTACATCACCAGCTTGCACCGAAGATGAAATTTTAACGAATAAGAATGGTGATAAAATTTTTGACGAATGTCCACCGGCTGAACAGCACTTATCGCAAAAAGCATAATCTTTTTTTCTTACGGGTTGAAAACAGCTGCAATCTGCACAGAGCGTAATTTTCGTGCTGAATTGCATAAAGCTAGAAAAGAATAAGAAGACGCGCAAAGTTAGGAAGCTAAATAATGGCAGGTTAAAATATATACGGGATAGTCGAAAAACATGGCTTTATTTGCGTAAATATTGATCCTTGACATACTTCCAATTATAAAAATAAAACAGAGAACTTAATATAAACAATTTTAACTCTGTGACTGGGAAGTTTCTGTAAAGTTAAAAACTAATAAACTCTTTGCAGAAATCTCGTTTACTAAACTTTCTAATTAGTAAAACATTCATTATGCTTTAACAAGCTAAAATTAAAAAATCCCATGCATTTAACTTACAAAATACACAAAGAAGTTCTTAACATTTTTAAAAGGCCAACTAAAAATTTAAAACTGAGTTTTGTTTTACCTACTGCAAACCGATTTATCATCAAAGAAGAACTTTTATTCTGTAGCTGCTCTTACTTCGGTAATGAACCAGGCAAAATGATACAAAGAATTCGTTCTTGAATATCCCCTCGGGTTTATCATGTAAAGGTATAGAACGACCTATTTTTTGCCTCAATCGAGAAGATCGAAAATGTAATCAGCCTAAATTTTCTGCCTCTGATTTCAATACTTGGCATTCGTTACAACGAATTAGGCAGTTTAATTTATGTTAAAAAAAAGGAAATGAACTGAAATTCAAATTCTCTCCAATATTTAATTTGATACTGAAAGCGACTACTCAGTTGCGGAATCTTGAAAATGCCCAAATCTTGGAGATACCGCGAATCATCTGCGGTTTTGTGGCAGGGTAAACACTATATAAAAGACTCCTGAACTACATTCCTAGTGTGCCTTCTATCAAAACTAGCTTGGAGGCCTTTCTGTGATTTGCCATAATCGATGCATGCGTACGATACCCTAATCTATACATGTACGAGTCTACGAAGCATAAAAAAAATGCATCGTATGTAGCAAAAGCATAATATATACGTAAGTCTTTCGTCTAACTTGCTTTTGCCGACTTTGATATCTTTTCAAGACACCTACATTTTAGCCATGAATGTCGGAAAATTAGACTAAAAGCATCTCATTGTTAAATCAATAAACTTCAGATCAATTAAAGATTTATTTTCTAATCGCATAGTTTTCATTAACCTATTTCTCTGAAGTTCTTGCTTGGTTAAGAGTGATTTACTTACTTTTGCTATTTACTGCTATGTATACTGCGAAGGAAAAAAAAAAAAAAAGGAACAGTTCTATATCTTCCGTTTTACCGTGCCGATTGACGAACCTCAATTTGCGTTTTTCATGTCTCGAAAGCGCGACTTAGGATATGTATTAGATACATATATATATCACTGTTCTAATATATGTATTTTGACACAAAATCGGACTTTTTCTGAAATGATATGCCAAATTTTTTTTATTCTTCCTTTCACATTTCGAAATTTAGGTTCATTCCTAATGAAATTTGCCCATTTTTTATGATTTATTTTTAAAATTTGTGTTTTTAAATAATTTTTATAAATTTTTCGAAAAACATTTTGAATTATAACCTATAAAATTTTCAACATCGTCTTAAAGTAGATGTATTTCTAGGCACACCTGCAAAAAAATAGAGTTTTTTATTTAAAATTTTCTAAGATATACGTGAATTTATATATTGGCGCGTTTTGAAATTCGGCATATTTGATAATAACACCAAATGTGGTTTGCGCACTTTGTTAAAATTATTTGAAAGTATGAACGATGACTTTTTTTGCGTTCGTCTGCAATTAAAAAAAGGAAAGGAAAATAGGTTGCTCTAAATTATGAAGTTCGCCAAGTGAATTATTCTTGGCGCAAACTGAAAACAATTCGCGAAGATAAATTTTTGAATTTCTCCGTAAATTTCGCACTGAAGTTTATAAATATTACTATTTAGGCATAATTTGAATAGTAGACTCGAAATATTGAAAAAAATTGGCATGTCAATTCAGAAAATGTCCAATTTTGTGTCAAAATACCTATTCTAGGATAATGCTATATGTAAATCAAATACATGACCTAAATCGAGTTTTCGAGACATGAAAAACGCAATTTGAATTTCGTGAATCGGCCCAGTAGAACAAGAGATATAGAACTGTCACCCCCCCCCTTTTTTTTGGCCCAGTGTACTTTGTTGAAGCGTAAAATAGTTAATGTTTTAGACGAAACTGCATTGATATTAATACCAGAATTAATAATATTATTTATAAAAGTGTCTGTCCGTGACATCATGTTCTGTGACCTGTTGCAAAGTTAACTGAGTTTGTTGCTGATACATTAAAAGTAAAACGTAAGCTCGCAGTTAGGAGTAAAATGAAGCAAACCTGTTGATAGAGCATTTCGCTTATAATAAATATTTAGAGGGGATATTTAGCAGAGGAATTTTAAGTCACCCACACACCACCTTCCATCGTTCTCCGGTGGAATAATCTTAAAGAATATTTTACAAGGTTTAATCACCAGTAACATCGTAAGCAGTAACATCAAACAGTAACATCGTAAGCACGGACGTACTTTGCCTAGCATTACTAAAATTCAGAGTTACTAGCCTCTGCTACTACTGATAGAAAGATTTCTGATGCGTATATTTTATAATTGTTTTCTAAAGCGCACAATAAATAATTTATACGCCATTTAAAATTCCAATAAGTTGTTACTCAGTATATGCACATGTGCTCATTGTCTAAACGAAAGGAAGAAGGAATTAAACTCTCATGTCTCATGCGCATCTGGTATCACGCATCAGATGGGAAACCTGTACTTGTATTCTGATTTAAAACTCCGTACTCTCTTAAGCGGGTATTTTAAAGTCAGCTGCTAATGCTGTTGAAAGTCTACTAGTAGTGCTTTACTTACCGCATTCGTAACCACAGATGATGTGGCCGTGCATTTTGTAATTAATGATATTTTGTTTTCAATATGAGTTCCCGCTTTAGTAAGTTTAAGTTGGTCGCAAAATCAAAAAGAAACGTAAGATCTCTTCATATAGCAACTCATACCAGCTAAATAAGAAAATAATTTGCTATGAACAAACAGTAAGAGCAACAACTCCCAGTGTTTTACGTAATGTCTAGCACGTTTACAAGTGCTGCCTATAAGCCCAAACGTTACTACAATAATCCCAAACAATAAGTCACAGGTAAGCCCAAAATGTTACTATAACAAGCACTTAGTATTGGATACTCTACAAGCCATTGGTAGTTGTAGCAATGTTAGGGTGAAAAATGCATTGGAAAAACACATATTATCATGCACTTAATTTAAAGAAGTTTAATATTCTACAATCCATTTCTAACCAAAAAGACTCCGCTATAGCAATATTCACTTTTGCCATTGTTCGTTGTTAGAGAGGAAACTAAGAAAAAAATATGTTTATTTATTGGTAAATTTCAAAAGTTATTAGATAACGGTATAGAAATTAAATTCGTGGAAGAACAAGGTTCTCATAAATTTAAAAACGCTTCAGTGCAAAAACCTTTTATCACTAGAAGCCTAGAAGTAAATACGTATCAATAAAAGAAACTTTTAAATTAACGTTTTTGAATTGATTATGCTTCATTGGTTCTAAACAAATCCAATAACGTCAAAGGTACAGCTCAATTGCTAATTTTCATTTGAACAGCACCTGATGAAATACATTTCCTAGTCAAATGAAAAAACTTAAAACAAGCTGTCATACCTACTGAGCTTATAAAGCGTAATCAGTCATTAAATTAAAAATTCATAGCTCACTCGAAATGGGTATACTTCAGCAGTAGTTTTAAATTATTAAGAAATAGCAATCTAGATTTTAAACAATCTAGATTTTTTAGATTAAAGTCCTGAACAATAATGTAGCTAGCGTGCAAGCAACTCAGCAAACGTAGTCTTACGTCTAATCTAGAATGATTTACATCTATGTTTTATATGCGTAATCGAATTTGATGAAGAAAGCAAAAATATATTTGAGCAACCTATGGGCGACTGATTGCCCAAATCTGTGGGCAACAGGACAATTTGAATTAAGAATTACAATACTAATGTTAACTAATGACTAACTGGTGACTGATTAAATCCAGATAAGCAATATTATATAATATTCCTTAATATTTTCTTGAATCATGTAACATTCATTTATAAAATATTTTTCAATACCTTTAATTAATAGCGATGTTTCGATCATTACTGATTTTAAAAAATAGATTTGTTAATTTTAACGTGCTGTCCCTTTCTATTTCCTTTAATTTATTTGTTTATTAACATTTTTTGGATCATACATTTCAAATAAGGCTTGATCCATTACTTGACTGGTAAATTATCACAGTCTTATAAGAGCAACAACCTAGCAACTTGCACATGTTAAACTGGTAATATATTTTTACAAAGAAAGATTTCTTCTGTTAAAACTGATTATAATCGGTAAGGTTTCCTCCTCAAATAGCAAAATAAATAAATAAGACGATGGAAAGAATGTCTGTGTAATATAGAGATTCAAACTTGTATCTGCAGCACGAAAGCTGTGAAACTCAAAATTCCTCAAATTGCCAAGTATTTAAAATTCGTTAAATTGCGTTTTCTGTCTATTTGTATTTGAGGAGCTTTGCAATTGTTTCATCACTTCAGTAGTTTATTATTATAATTATTATTATTATTATTAGTGGGCATTTAAAAGATTATTATTTCAGAACATCTATTCTGGATTATTGAGATGCAACAAAGACTTCAACTCACCTTTACAGGTATGTTGGTTTAATATATTGCATATATTTACTCATTCATAAAATTTGTTCTAAAAGGCGCTTCTAGTAATATAAGATAAGGTATTATCTGACAAATTATGATGAAGGGTTAGATTAGATTAGCTGAATATGGCAAAGCCGTCAGGATTATCTGTCTAACAGTAGGGATATCTTTGTGGAGAATTTTCTGAGAGAATCTAACTCGTATTCACGTTACACATGGAGAAAAACACGAAAACCAACCATGCAGTAACTCTGTCCAAACTACTTGTATTCAAAGGCCTTTGGTGGTGCTTGATGAAGGGAGGGGACCAATTTATAAAACGATTTATAAATCCGGAGGTCGAGTGCAGAACCTCTTACAAACGCCTCACCTCTAATCTTTCACTAACAGCTATCACTGGTGCAAATTGCGTAAAGCATTTCATAAAATAACCCAATAAATTTTTATAAATTCATTCACATGAAAAATAATATGTTTCATCTTTTGTACGCTTCTTTTTCATGTTTATTTATTATGAACGCTTCGAGTTTATTATCAACAAGTTTATTACGCGCTGTATAAAGAATAAATTTAGGCATTTTGGAAAGCAAGAGAACATAAGATATTCTCATTAATTACAAGCTATGATTAATTAAATTTCAGAGAAAAGACCGAATTAAATTGTTTATCATTAAATACTTAAATAAACGAATAACATAAAATATTAAAAAATTCAGTTTCTTTCCATTGTAGAAGAAATTGCATCTTCTGACCGTTTTTTCACCATGGAAAGAAAACATATACTGTTGTTCTAAAAATTATACAAACACTAAATTCACAATGTAATTAGCCTTTCAGAATGCAAGACTGTAAACCCAGTGTCTGAAGACCCAATTCTTTTTGAAGAAGGATACAATACATGACGAAACAAGAAGTTTAAAGACGCGAAACATGAAATTCAAAATTCTTTCTCTTGCATCCAATTTTATATTTTTAAGACCTAAATTAAAGTATGCATATAATCTTATTTATTTTTAAAATTATAAGAGGATCGGGGGCTCTCTGAAAATGGTTGGGAGGGGCACGTGTCCAGTTTGTCGAAAATCGGACCCTGCCTACAAGATACATTGACAAAGTTCAAAGTGAAAAACCTTGTCGGCCATCACTTCGAAATGAATAAAAAATACCTTATCTTCAATTATAACCCAGTTTGAAGTCGGAGAACAAATTTTTTAAACGCTTAAATTTTCACGCTGCATTTTCTTTCAGATGATTTGGTTTTTCTGAAAGGCAGCTTTTTTAAATAACTTGCAACACCTCATTTTTTACACAAGAAGATCATGACTTCTGTACCGTGATATATTCTGTACTTGATTGTTTAAAAATTCTGAACAGGGTCTTCGCCCTTTAAGGCCGCCTGTTCCGCGAACTGATGCAATTAATGAAAACGGAGAAGGAACGATAAAATCTCATTTGAGTATTTACACGCTTTAATTGTGGCGCCATCTATTGTTGGGTTTTATCATTTTTAAATGCTTAGGAATATTTTCCTCCTATTTTGTAAAGGAATCCTTTTTTTAAAAGTGTAGCTTCAAATACCTGTTGTTTCGATTCCAGTAAACGTACTCCATTTCGAGAGGGTGATTTACCTCTCACAGAAGAAAACCGTCATTATAACCTTTTAAGCCAGAAAATTCGTCTTCAATTCTTTAAAGCTTCGTTGCAAACCTCAAATTTATCGTTTACTAATGTCAAATTTATCGTTTACTACAGTCATCATTTATCAGCCATGTTCTCATTGGAAACATTGATAAGAAATTCTTTAATTAATTATATTACAAGATCTGTGTAACGGTTTCCATTACCACTAATGAAGAACTAGCTTTTGCATAACTTGTTTCAACAAAACTATAAGATTTTACTGTTTATTATTCGATTGAAATGGGTGTTTATGGTCTCTTTGGTTACTTTTTTTTTTAATAATTTCTAAACATTCTTATGAAATAAGAACTGTGGGTATTATAGGGTTCCTACGTTTCTTAGAAGGGTTTGGAAGGAAATGTCTAGCCCAGCCAGAGCTGGTGCTAGACATTTTACCGCTCGGTGCCCTGAATTCTTTCGTTAATGGCATCTTTGAGAGAATTGCAACAGAATCTTCTCGTTTAGCTCATTACAATAAGAAAAACACCATCACTAGTCGAGAAATGTAAACTCTGCAGTGCAACTGTTGTTACCTGGCGGGAACTGGCAAAACATGCTGCTTCAGAAGGTACCAAAGCTGTCACCAAATATACCAGCTCATTCTGCGGGTGCTAAATTCTGCTGCCAGAGGCTTCCCCTAAATTTTTTTGCCGGATGTCTTCCTTAAATTTTAAAAACTTTGTGCTCCCTTAATTTTGTTCCTCGATACTTCTCTAAATTCTAAAAATTCTGCTGTTTCTAACCTCTGCCCCCGATGCAGCCGCACCTGTTGCACCGGATTTAAGCCCAACAAAAGTTAAATAACAGAAGTGTTGCGTTACCTAAATAAAGCCGCATCCACATTGAAGAATCATATGAACATTATCGAATACGCTACGAACATAGAGGGAGGGAGGAAAGGTTAAAAATCTCTGTCTAGCACTCTCTGAAGCAAAATATCATTATATAGCTTATACATTATCATCATCAAAACCGTTACTGAAAGAAGCTAAATGACAAATTTTTCTACATTTTCAGTAAAAACTAGTTATCTGTTACTCAGTTTTTATCGTAAATGCGGTTTCGAAAATAGATATGCACATACCGAGAATACGCTGAATTTTGTTACTGGGAACCCCTTTCAACAGTTACCTTTCAAAATTTCGAGCCTTTAAACTAAGATGGAAAAAAAACAATAATTAAAAATCATTCATTAAAATAATTTTTCCTTAACTTATAAACTTAAAATACATTTAAAAAAAAAACATGAAAGCTTCTTGTAGTTAATGAAATGCAAATAAAGTGAACCAACCATATCAGAATTTCTGGTAATTACAGACATTTTTACGTTATTAACCAAATTAATTCAACTAGATTTTCTTTCTAGTCTAATAGCCAAACTAATTCAATCTATGGAAACTTCTAAAGTTTTTTTTTATCTCTCCTTAACGCGTGTTTTCGTGTTGTACCTGGAAAACAAGTTCCGCTAGCAATCGGAGTTCGAGTCCTGGAGAGAGCATTGCACATTTTTCATTTTAACTGCTTCGACAAACCTAATGACTCTACAAACTCGCACTCACTCTGAGGCTGTACAGGTTCAGGATTGCAATATTCTATATAAATCTTTTATTCAAAAACTTACAACATGGCGCTATCTTGAGAAAGCTTGACAGCAGGCCAATAGGTCACAATCTCGATATCTGGCAAGCCTCTCGTCCTTTCTTTCTCTCAAGACTAAAATTAATTACCCAGTAAAACTTATGTATGATTTATTGTTAATGATATTACAAACTGTTAGCTTCCCAAGGCGCCAAGTGACGCCAAGACGCCAACACCTGTGAGAAAAAATTTGATGTGAACACCACATGACTTCCTTGTATGGCTTATTAAATTATACACATTTTTGCTGTATTTTATTTAACCTTATTTCCTCGAATTATTCTCATTTGATTAGATGATCCTTCAAAGCAAGCTGAAAATGACATCAAAAACTGCAGATTTTGAAATTAAATATCCGGCCAGTTTTTACCGTGCGAGAGTCAGACTTCTTATAAATTTATTTTTTCATAACGAGATAAATTTTTCCCAAATACAAGTACAGGAACCGGGAGATGGCATTAAAAGTTAGATTCCTTTATTTGTCAATTTTGTTTTAATTTGACATTGCAAAAGCATGAATATTTTTGTGTATATAAAACACTTCAGTGATTGGAAGTATATAACTACGACCAACGATTCAGAACATAATGGCCGGATAAGGACTTTTAAACTAGGAAGGGGGTATGCGTATGTATTGTTTGGTACTGCAAAATGAAATAAAAAATTAGGTGCACAACTAGATGTTATAGCAATCCCATATACAAAATTTCAACGTTCTACGGCTAATCACTTTTGAGTTATGGGGGATAATACACACATACATACATACATACGTACGTAAGTACAAACGTCATGAAAAAAATCAGTTTAAAATTCATTTTAAATACATTTTACAGTCCATTCTGGAAAAAAGAGTCCTTTATTCTGTCCATATGTACAGGCGTCACCCAAAAAAAATCGTCCAAATGAATTCGGAAACGGTTAAAATGGATATTTCCGGTGAAATATAATGCTTGAAAGTTTCTGCGACTTTACTTCGTACAAGGAAGTAAAAATAGGTTTTACGAAAACTCTTAGTGCAAATATAGATTCGAAACTTACGAAAGATCTTGAATTTTATTGTAACTAACGGAACTATTTAACTTAAGTCACTTGCAAAAGCAAGAAATTTATTTCAATTTGTAAACCTATCGAATTAAAATTAAATTTTAAAAAAATTAATTTCATCTTAAAAATGCATATTGACTTTGACGAAGATACCAAACTGCAGTCTACGTGTTGAGAAATTTTTACATTTTAGAAGTTCTGTTTGTGTAATGCAAAGTATAGGGCATTAACTGTTGATTTTTAACGCATCTGTACTTTTTTTCTGGTAGATGATCATAATAAAGCAAACAGTAATTGAAAGATAAATAGAAATACTGAAATATTTTAGAAACTGATTAATATTTCAATGGAAAAAGAGCCCATGATTTGCCCATTAATAATTGCAATAAAATCATGGAAGGGACAAAAGCCGAAGTCAAGTATAAAATTAAGCCAGATTCCAATCTTAGAAGCTGGCTTGGTTTTACAGTATACTGATATTTCCCCTTCTTTGTCTATTTAGCTAGAGAAAGCTAGAGAATGCGGCACTGAATCAACACACCTAGGATGGCAAAACTCTCTGCTGATAAATAATCAAGATGGCATCTCGAAAACTCGTTTCCATCCTAAGTAGGTGCCTTATAAATTAAATTCTTTCCCTTTTTAAGAAGCCCAATTGTTAATTATAAACCTAAAGCCTCTTACTATGCTGATGTCAAATGGCTGTTGATGTCCATCCTGGGCCATTTCGATGTCATACCTACTGTCGATGTCAATCGCATGCCTGAGACAACTCTGTACAGGTGATAAACTCTGTTATTGTTATAACGTCATTATAAAAATTTATTTTATATGGTAACAATAGATGTCAGTGTTGATGCTACTCTGCATTCATCATATGAAGGAGAAGTTTAGCTGTATGTATCCTGACAGCACATTATTATAACGTTGATTTTTAAAACGACTGTTTTTTTCTCGCAGGGACTGCTATCAGTGGGATGTAAGCATGCTAATATTTATGTAGCTGTTCTTACTGAATACGGCACGACAAAATCTTCGAGACAGTACTAAAAGTGAACTCTGCCATAGAGCTGAAGTCGCATGAACTACGGTACCCGTAACTGGCATTTAAAGTCTCTTCGATTCCATTACCCAGCCATTTAATTTGTACTACTGCTGCTAGAAGCGGATACTCGAGTATTGATATCTGCATATTTCGTATTTCAAACCTGCCAGAAATTTTTCTCATTTCATTTTTCTGTTGTAATGCATTTTAAAAGTAAATATTGTTTTTCAAATTGTTTTCCGTCATGAGTAGCAATTTTAATGGATAGGAGTATATAGTTTCTTGGTATTAATTTAACAGATATATTAAAATAATAATCAGATAAATTTCTGTAAGCGTCTAATATTCTATGCGTCAGAAGCTGTAAGTGGCATTTTAAAAACTAAATTTTTTGCCAGTACTCTGGCAAAATTCGACATCCTAGGAATGTCAGTGACATAGAAATCCACGTGAACCGAGATCCTACATTTGAAAAAGAATCTGACTGTTGAAGTGATAGGTTAAATTAACTTTAACTCAGAGTGTGAGGTTCAAAGTTTGGTGAATCAAATTACTCGAAAATTAGTTGGTAGTTGCATGAGCAAATTTCAGAAGACTCAATTTCGGATTACAAGGGGATATTAATGCGTAGAAATAGCGTGCTGTGTACGGTGACAAGCAAAAACATTTTCAAATTAAAAATAGAGAAATTTTCGTTTTTATTAGTATCTTGCGGAGAAAATATGCAATTCTATTTAGCAGAATTTTCATCTCTGTATTAACGTTGAAAATGCGCAATACGATATATGTTACATATTATTTTATTAAGTTATTAATAACGATTTCAATTATTTGTAATTATACGGAGAATATGATCTTACCTGGCTTTTTTATGCATCATAGTTTACAGAAAATGTTAATTAAAAAAATTCTGGTATGTCAGTTCAGTTAAATTTAACTTGAATGAAAGCAATATTTAACAAAAAATTCCAGAATTCCTTTTGCGCTTAATTAAACAATATTGCAACAATATTTACAATGATTGTGTTAGTGGTCCTTAAACGTTATAACTAAGTTTTCATTCTTTTTTTTATTTTATTTATTTTTAATACGTTTACAAATTTTCATCCTTAAAAATTCCCCCATCAGCTCATTAAATATGCGCACTAAACTTCTTTGAACTATATAAATTCTCAATACACAGTAAACTTTCAATAAATTTAATCTTTTACTATCCGGTGTTTCACGTGAATTTATTGCAAAATTTAAAATTTTGTAATTAAATTAAATTATTCATTATAATAGCTAATAGTTTTAGGTTTCAATGGACAAGATTTTAGAAAGTATGCGTTAAATACACTGGTTATCATTAATTAAGGAAAAATCACAAAAATCACGATTACTGAAAAAGTTACATGTAGAATTTTATGAAACTTACCCACAATATACAACACATAGTAAGGTATCAAATAACATAAAACAAAATTACCAGACAATTATGGTAGTCTAGAAATTAGCACATGTATAAAATGAACAAATCGAAAGTGTTAGTTGGTTATAGGAAAAGTACCTTCGATTTGGAATATGATCGCCTCTAGAAGCAATACAGCACATACAGCGATGTGTGATGCTTTCAATTATGCGGTCTATTAGTTCCCTAGGAAGCAAGAGCCATTGCTCTTGCAAAGCAGTTGCAAGCGCGGCAAGGGTCTGAGGGAGCGGATTGAGAGTAGCTAGACGTCTTCCTAAAGCATCCCAAACGTGCTCGATAGTATTCAAGTCCGGGGATCTAGCTGGCCACTCCATGAACATAATTGTTTCCTGTTGAAGATAATCATCTACGATGATTATCTTCAACATCAGGCCACAGGCCGACAGCCTGTTCATTTCAGGTTACAGGCCGACAGCGCAAGACTACCCTGTGTGGTCTTGCGTTGTCGGCCTGTAACAGGAAAGTATCATCTATTGCCCTGACATATGGGCGCACATAAGCATCAAGGATGTCATCTCTATAAGCCTGAGCATTCACGATTCCCCTTGGAAAGACATGGAGGTCTGTGAGTCCACCCAAAGAGATGCCATCCCAAACACAGACACTACCTCTTCCGTATGCATCTCTTTCACAAATGTTTGACGGATGATAACGGGTTCCAGGTTCTCTCCATATCAAATAACACATACTATTGCTTTCTAGACTAAACCTGGACTCATCCGTAAAGAGAACAGCCCTCCATTGATCAGGCGTCCAGTGGACATGTTGTCGTACCCACTGTAAACAGTCCCTCCTATGGCGTGACGCAAGCGGCACGCAAATGGACCTCGCATACAGACTACCTTCGTGAAGCCTTCTACGCACAGTTGACGTTGACACCAACCTTCCGGTGGCTGCAGCAAGAGAGGATCTAAGAAGAGTCGGAGTAGCGGTTCTATTTCTTCGTGCACATAATGTCAAATATCGGTCATCGGCGCTCGGCGTAGCAGTTGGCCGTCCTTGACTGAACCTCCTAGAGGCCGAATCTGTGGTTTGAAATTGTCTCCAAAGTCTATGAACCGCAGAAGGACTCACATTTAGCCATCTGGCCACTTCTGTTTGACTTTGTCCTGCCTCTAGTCTCCCAATGGCTCTCCATCGTAGTTCTGCAGGCAAATGATGCCTGGAGGTCATTGTTACGAATTGGCGATCTCAGATTTCTGATGTCACTATCACAGTGAAATATGTGGGCTTACTCTCAAATATGGACTTTTATACGTTTAGCAGGTGACGTATTCCGAGTGCAGCGCCACTAATTTGTATATTGCAGTTTAACTCAGCTACTCTTACTTGGCAACATATTCAAATTTTACATGATTTGGCTTATTTTTGAGGGAGTTATCGCTATTTTTGTGATTTTTCCTTAATTTATTATAATCAGTGTATATGTTTATGACAGTTTGAATAATTTCTTATCTTGATTTTCTGTCTTCATATCAGTTCACTCAACATTTTGGATACTTCTTTGAACAGAGAAATTACGTATAAAAATTTTGCTTTATTAATGCTAACTTTTACGAACTATTTAGCCAAAACAATACTGAAAGAATTTATGGATTTTATTTACATGGTCGATATTTTTATCATTTCAAGACTTTCATTTTACAAAAGCTGTTTTTTTTAAAGAATTTTTATTAGAATTTTTTCCCATTATTGAGGATAAATATTTTTCAATATTTTAATCATAACCTTGAATCTTATTGAAAAAAAGATTTTTAAATCTTAGATTGTAATACAGGGAAGATCTCTAAGATGACTATCTACTGTATCAAAGAATTTTAGTCTTCTGTTAATCTGTTTGACTTGAAGAAGTAATACTCAATATTATTTATTATTAAAAATATGGGTTACTTTCTGAGGAAGTAGTTAATATAAAAGGGTGGTTTGTAGCTACTGAAAAGTGTTCAAACAATCCAGTGAGTTTGTCGGAAATATATTTTTCATATTTCCAACAACAAACAATTCACAATACTTACGAATGAGTATTGATTTAATGTCACTATCATTGTATATTGCTACTTCTTTGAGAAGGCCAAGACAATGTAAATAATTTCAATTAATAATCACTGATACCGTATGTGTAATCACCGTAAATAATTTCAGTTAATAACCCGTGGTACTCTGTGGGTGTATAACTTTAAACACGTAAACTTTTAACTTTCACACTATAAGGTACTTCTCCCGCTTTCTTCGCAGGCCTTCGTGGTGTAGTGGTCAGCACGCTCGACGCGTATTCGAAAGCCCGTGGTTCGAGTCCCGGCGAGATCATTGCTCATTTTTCGTGACTCCTGCTTCGAAAATGACCGAATGTCTCTACAGTGGCACCCGAACTAAAAGGAGGTAGATGATGATTCTCCACCACCGGGATTTGGTGATTCGGTCCCCTAATCCCCAGTCGTCCTTTAAAAGGGGGAGTATATAAGGTATTTCTCCCGCCTTCTTCGCATACCTTCGTGGTGTAGTGGTCAGCACGCTCGACGCGTATTCGAGAGGCCCGTGGTTCGAGTCCCGGTGAGGGCATTGCTCATTTTTCAGGACTCCTGCTTCGAAAATAGCCTAATGCCTCTACCATATCACCCACTGAATGGTGTCCTAAGTTGTTAAAAGTTCTTTCCGTATAAATACACGTATGCATACTCAAATCAGTGATCATTGCACCAAACTGGAGGCAAGGCGTTGAGTACTTCCTCGCATTAAATGTAATACTTCTTACCATCTCTAGCAATAAAAAATTCAGAGTATTACAACTGTATTCCATAACGATTCTCCATATCACAAACTATTGATTCAATTTTCATCCATAAGGAAACATGTTTTAAAAAGTAAATAAAATCGGCTTTCTTAGCATCAAATTTAAACTAATGGTTGCGCTATTGTTTACAAGTCCTGACCTTATGGTGGCAAGAAATGCACCCCCACTATGACTCCGTTTAATCAGAAGGTATATTAAATAAAACAGAATCTATTATCAACTAAAAAATTATTTTTTATGCCCCATTTAAGTAACAGAAATTAGTAAATTACCATAACCAAAGAAAGATGAAATGATATCTTGTCATTCACTAAGAGAAATTTTACTTTGTAAAAGGTTATAAAAGCAATACTATACAAAGACTGAAAGTCGAGTATTCTTTTATACCATGTAAATTTGTAGAGACATTAGGTTATTTCGAAGCAGGAGTCATGAAAAAGGAGCAATTCCCTTGGCGGGACTCGAACCACGGACTTCTCGAACACCCACCGAGCGTACTGACCACTACACTACGAAGCCATACCTAAAAGGCGGGAGAAATATCTTATAAGCTTTACTGGGTCATCTGGCCTTGCTCTTTCCAGGCACTGGCTGAACAAGCTCCAAACAGAACTTGTCAAGGGAAAAGTGTTTTGAAGCTTTAAACAAAGTCAATTAACTGAACAACAAGAACCGGTTTCATTCCGATCAACTCACTGAGACCTCTATCGTCAATTAGTATAATGGTTATTAAGTCTAGAAATTTTTTATATAAAATATTTCAAAAAATCTATACAAGTTTGAGGCTCTCATTGAGTTGATCTCTTTTCCCTACCAGCTTTTGTTGTCCGAACACAAAAAGAAACAAATGTTACAAGGAAAACATTTTACATGTAACGGCGAAATTGATAATCAAGGTAAAAATTGGATGAACTCTATCTTTGACACTTTACATATAATTGGTAAAATGAATGACAAGAATAAAAATAATAAAATGCTGCACTAATTACAATGTAAAGCTCAAATTTTTTATCGAAAAATTTGATTGTCAAATGTAAAGGCTAAATAAGGGCCAGGTTCGAATGCGTATTTAAAATGAAAATACTTTTTGCTAAAGTAAAAGAATGGAAAATGCGACCTTTGGGGGAAATTAAGTAAAACATTGCTACATATGGAGGGGTTTTGCAACAAATAAAAATGTAAAAATTGAAAAAACACTTCCTACCTGTAGGTGCTTCTTATTCGAAGCAAGAGTAGTGATGATACGGTCTGCTTCGCTGTAGGAGAGGGCATACAAACTGCTACGTAACTTGCGACGCTTTTACTAAGCCTATATTCTGAGAAAGGAGAGATCCAGTATTTTTTTGAGTAGTGTGTTGGAATTTGTTAGACGGAAGCTTCTGAATGACAGAAAAAGGGGTGCTGGTAGAGTTGGCCAAAGTTTCGGAAATGGAAAAATGTATTTGTTAGTAAAAAGTCGTCATTTTTCATGCATTCGAGCTATAAAAACGTCATTTCAGAAAAGGAAATGGCTCTTAATTAGTAAAAGTTCAGTAGTGTCCTGCAAATTAGAGAGTATTTAATTATGTAAAGAAATACTAACTTAATTCACTGATGTAGAGTGTCAAAGATAGAGTTCCGAGGAATTAAATTACATATATACATTAAATTCTTGTTAAAGTCATCCACAAGTTGCCTCCTTTCGGTTTAAGCAAAAATTTCATATCACTTGTTACAAGGAATTTAAAGATTAAGGTAAATGCCGGCTTTTTAAGAGAAAGGGAAATTATTTTATTGGGAATTTTATTGGGTTGAAGTATATTAATGAAGTAGTAAATTTCTTCTTGTAGAAATTCTGCATCATTGTTGATTCGTTTTATCCTGAGAAGTGGGGAATTAATGGTATTAATTATGACTTTTTTCGAGATGTTAGAAGTCCAATTGGTCAATTTTAGCGTGTGAAATTTGAATTCTCTACGTTTATCGTAAATTTTAATTTTCTTGTAATCAATGATATTTAAGTCAAGGTACATTATGTCGTTTTGAAGAGGGTTAGTATTGTTAAGTTTTAAGCTGGAAGGATAAATATCCGCTCCTTCAATCTTGTTAAAGTTATTAATTGCTATGATGTCGTCGATATATCTATAAATGAAGGCATAATATTTTAGTTGTTCCTTATCTAGTGATAATTGAAATTTATATTCTTGCGTGAAAAGGAAAAGAGTACAAATGGCTGAAGAACTCTTTCCTTCCATTGGAATTCCATTTATTTGCTTATAAAACTTGTTATCAAATACTATATAATTGTTAAAAATGACTACATGCAGGTAAAGTTTCAAATCTTCTTTCTTGATGATCCGGTTGATCTGTGGAAAAAGATCTGGTAACGTAAGAAGGCTATTGTAAATTTCCTTTAGTGGTAAAGATGTGTATCGATTTTCAAAATCATAGCAATTAATATTCTCGATATCTATTGTCTGCAATGTATTCAAGACTGTTTCGTTGCTATTAATGATCCAGTTGAAGTTGTGTTCTTGAAAATCGTAATCATTGATAAATTTGAGTATTTGTCTTAGGAGGAGCGCAAAACGATAGTCGATTTCTTTCAAGAATTATTTGTACCATTAGCGATGAAGCGGAATTTGATTGAATTTTTATGGAATTTAGGCAGCGCACAGAGATTTGCAAAATGATTAAAATAGCTGTTGGGGCGCATTTTAAGTTTTTTATGCAGAGCCTTAAACTTTTTAAGAATGATTTTTTCATTGGTATTAATGAATTGATAAGTGTTAGTACTGTTGAGTTCATTATTAATAAGGTCAAAGTAGAATTTCTTTCAGATAATGCTGAAGTTATTACTTGCTTTATCAGTTTTGGTGATAATAAATTGATCTTGCAGCTGTCGTATTTTGTGTTCGAGATCTTTTTTGTTATGTATGAGGGTAGACTTGTTATTGTGGTTGATGTTGTAGGCAAATTCTTGTAAGAGAGCTTCTTTCCATTCCAGAAAGTTGTACGGGGCTAGAAAGGCTTCAAACTTGTATAGATTTTTTGAAATATTTTATATAAAAAGTTTCTAGAATTAATAACCATTATACTAGTTGACGATAGAGGTCTCAGTGAGTTTATCGAAATGAAACCGGTTCTTGTTGTTCAGTTAATTGACTTTGTTTAAATCTTCAAAACACTTTTCCCTTGACAAGTTCTGTTTGGAGCTTTAAATAAAAAAGGATTAACTTTGGTTTTCACTGCTTTTGTTTTTTCAACCTTTACTTTTTCTGCTCCAAATGTATATTATAAAATTTGCAAATTCAAAAAAATGAAAATAGGTAGGGGATCATGGTTCTTTCAATCCTTAAATAATTCTCTCATATATTTCATTTCCCATATTAGATGGTATAAAAAATCCTGCAGCACTATGCGCACATTTCTACTAGTTTTTCTAGTTTATTCTCTCAACAACATACAGAAAATTTGTCAATTTTCTCAGTAATTTTAATGTTTCATATATAATCATTAAATTTTACAAGATGTAAAAGATGTGAAAAGGGCAAGTGGAAAGAAACCTTACAAGTCACATTGCACAAGATACCATTTAATTTCTCTATGCTTTTTTAATGCTGTTTAAGTGAAAATTTATTTCTTATCTTTAGGTGATGTAAATTATTATTTTGTTGTTGTTGCTGTTGTACAAATGAAAACAAACAAAATCTGGAAACTAATTAATTCATAAAGCTGGATAATATGTTTGCATTTGTAATTTTTTGACGCAAAAAATTATTATATTCTTTCCTTATTTTTTTAATAATTTTTCAATGTGAGAGAAAAAGGTTTTCCCCATGTGGCATGCGGATATGAACCAGTTTCCTTGAAAAAGTCCTCCATGAAAGCATTATTTCTATTAGGCAGGTAACCCTCGTATGCTTCGTCGTAATCCAATAAACTAAACCAAACCATTACTGAGTTTCATACTGTTTTTCTGTGCATTTTACAGGAACTGCCAATTACAATTTCAGCAGACACTGCCAGGAAACAAGCACAAAAATTGTGTAACGTATAGAAAATACAAGATTTCGCACTAACCTCAGTATTCCTATGCATAGTTATATAAAATGCATATTGAGCCTAAAAAATGAAGTTATATGCAAGCTGTTCCAAACTTAAAAATAAAATTTAAAAATGGGAACAATTACCTCAACCCTATAATTCTTTATGGCTGATTATTAGAGACTAAAGATTATTAGAGACCTACTATTACACCAATATATGGATAATAACATACAAAATCCAAATAACTACAGAAACATAAGAAACCTAAAATGGTATCTTATGCGTACTACATAGTAATATAAACTGAAACATTTCAGCACAAAATAAATTTAACAAAATATTCAGATGACGTTATCCAAATTCCGCAATGTGTAATGTAGTACACGTAATGTTTGGCATGCATAGGTTTTTGTACTGATAAACTGTACTAATGCACAAAATTTTTATAAAGGATGTATAAAGGATGTTTATAAAGGAAACAGTGCGTAATAATTGCTATGATAAATATATTTTACTTCTTCGTCTTTTATCTTCTGTATTAGGTAATGCAATGTACTGAGGGTGCAATTTCGCAACACATAGTTATACTTGATCATTTGCCCGGCAAACTGGATTTTGGATAGCTGAGCTTAAATCTCCCACAACTAAGCGGAAGGCACATAAGGTATTTCTTCCGCCTTCTTCGCATGCCTTCGTGGTGTAGTGATCAGCGCGCTCGACGCGTATTCGAGAGGTCCATGGTTCGAGTCGCGAAGAGGGCATTGCTCATTACTTCAGCTTTCGGCATCAAAAAATCCTAATGACTCTACAAGTGACGCACGAACAAAAAAGGTGATGGATGATGATTCTTCACCACCATGATTTGGTGATTAGAGCCCCTAATCCTCATTCGTCCTTTAAAAGGGGGAGTATACAAGGTATTTCTCCAGCCTTCTTCGAATGCCTTCGTGATGTGGTCAGCACGCTCGACGCGTATTTGAGAGGCCCCGTGGTTCGAGTCCCGGCGAGGACACTGCTCATTTTTCATCTCTCCTGCTTCTTAATAACCTAATGTCTCTACAGGCATAACACGTATAATATCCAAGAGCAATACCATATTTTTGGTAGGAATTAAATTAACAGTTTCAAGCACTAGCATACGTCATGCGACATATCAATTACATGAGATAACCATTTCTTTAAGCAAACGGTATCGTTGACAAAAATCCACATCATCTATCACGTCAAGATTACACACCTTATTTTGGTATTAGAAAATGGAATCTCCCTTTTCATTTATCCCAGCTATTCTACTATCAAAACACCTCTTAACGGCATCCATCTTGGCAATATGCTCTTTCTGCCAATGCTTAGTCATAACCAGTGTGAGAATCCACGGTTATCGTTGAATCAGGATCCGATGCTCAGATTCAAGTGCAACACACGATTTTATGTTTGAATACTACCGATTTCGCTCTGACGAATGGATCAAGAAATAAAGTCATGAGTTAAAAAGTTGGTGAATACGGAGGGGGGCAAGACATTTTATTACTGAATTTATTCCAAATAGAAGCACATTTTTTGCTGTAAGACTAAAATTTTGATAAATACATGGCATCATGGTGATTTCGTAAATGTTGCTTGGTTTCTAGAGATAAAAATATAAACAATATAATGCTGAAAAATAAAATGTTCTCCAAAAGGAAAATTTGCTACCAGCTCGTGTGACGGGGTGGCGCCTTCTATTTTTCAGTCCTGATTCTAATTGAAAATTTTTTTTAAAAAAAATCATAATTTACAAATATTTAGTATTAATATGATATATTAAGCCGTTTTTTTTTAATTCCGCCAAATTTTAAAGATATATTCTGTGTTTAGCAGCACACTTTTTCAGCACTCCCTGCATCTTTTTATATGACTGTCACTAAATTTGCCCATGTGAAAAGACTAGTCAGACATCTGTCAACAAATGACTTAAAGACAAAAAGATTTTCAACTTTTGATGAACTGTGTGTCTCAGACAGATTAAATCCTTCTCACAGGTGAACATAACGTAAATTTTGTGACCAAAATTAAGTGCCATATGCGTGTCAGTAACGAGATTAATATTAGCACTGAATTCTGCTAGTCTTTTGGCGGTTTCCTTGATCGTTTGCGCTTTCGAAGCGTTAGCGTGATATTTGTTACGCACTATTCTAATAAAAATTTTAATAAAAAAATTATGCAAGTTAATTGAATAGCTGATTTATTTCTATTTTAATGAGAAATCCAACTTGGCAGTGCTGGTATAGTAGTTAAACAAAATATAAACATTTCGAAAATTCGAAATATAAAATAAATGTTTAATATAAAATTTTATGTGTGAGAAGAGATAATTTGCTAAAAACTTCAAAATGTAAATTGAATATAAAATTAACAAAGCAACAACCTTGTGTTTGGTATATATTTAGTCAATAACTCAATAGATTTCGAAGGCAAAGACTCACAGGTCCCTCTTCATCAGGAGCAAAGTATTCTGCAAGACTAGACTATAAATTAAAAGTTTAATATAAAATATTATGTAGGAGAAGAGATAATTTGCTTTCATCACCAGAAATCAAAGGAAAAATTTTAATAAAAAAATCATCGATGGAATCATCATCATGGAAATTTTGCGAAATAGTTCTTCATTAAAATCAGCAAGATGTTAGTGTAAAAATCATGAAAATATTAGCCTATCTTTACCCAGCTGATCTATTTCCTGCATGTATATTTAATTTATTCCAAACTTTCTCATAAAAGTCCATTGGTATGGAAAGTCATCGAAATTCTGAACTAAATTCATTAAATAGTTTCTACGGTAGGAATTCCCACTGAAATTCAGACTGTTTCAAATACGCCATAACAAGTTTTAGAGCTTGAAAGGCGTAGTGATTGTATAAAGTTCGTTTAGCAAAAGTACAAAAGTGAAATGGAATGGCGTAAGGAGGTTAATTAATGTCAGAAAATGAAATACATTGCATTATAAGTTTTGTTTTTTCTACTGCATCCAGTTATTATTAATTACAATGCACCTTGCTCCATTTTTCCTTACAATGTTTACCACTGAACGAAACATGTAGTTCTGATTTTTATCCTCTTTGATATATATTTAATTCCCCACAAACTATGCACTTCGTTTCAC
>KK119706.1:534552-659059 GCA_000611955.2 Stegodyphus mimosarum
CCTACACTTATAAACATATTTCAGTATTAACATGATCAAGAAGGCAAGCACACATACAACAAAATGCACTTTGCGTACTGCTAAACACAGAAATTTTAAAACAAAAGATGCCTATGCCTGCGATCATACGGATTACTTTTTCCCTTCGTGAAAAGCAAAATGGAAATCTTGAAGAAGCATATTGGAAAAATTTAACAAGTGAGAAATCTAATATTTATGATCAATAAATCAGAAAACATTTTCATGTATAACAACTAAATAAAAGCAGTTTAATTTTTATCAGACAGAGTTTATAAGTATTGTTATAAAGACGTTTAATGTCATTAAGTCAAGAAATTTAGGATATTTCAGGCTTTCATTAAAGCAAAGAAATATTTTGATAATGATGAAATTATTTATATTTTATTATAAAAAGCTGCAATTTCATTGCACAAGTAATTTAAAATTACTAAACAATGCATAGACATTTATTAACGTTTATTAGCATAGAAATCTTGCGAATGTTTCATAATTGTTATGTGCACAGATGCACTACGCAGTGAGAGTTTAGTTTCTTGATCTGAATTTATCACTGATTATTGGCTAATGTAAATTTTTTTGTACAATGATTAAAAATCTGAATACTTCTTGCGAACAACTCAGTTAAATTTTACTGATGGCGCTGAATTCCGTCACAAATGCATCTACTTTACTACTGTTTGTTACATTGTCAAGATTTCACGTGCTGCTTATGGTCACTTCAGAAGTTGTTCATCTGGTATTTCTTCAAACGTAATAATTGAATATGGTACGCTGATAGATCTTTTGCAGTTTTAATGCAAATAGGTATCATTTTCCAATTAAAGAACCTTGACAAGGTAGGTTGGCTTCTCGTGCCAACCTACCTCGTCAAGCCAACGATCTAATCCCATGAGGCATTTTTTTTTCTTTTTCAATAAGTTATTCAAAATATAGTAATTAAATTTTGACAAAATCAGCATATAGAACTTTGTGAGAATTCAAAAACGTGAATTTAATTTAAAAATATTAATTTATAATTGTAAACACATAAATATACAGGGCAGTTAAAATCTAGGAAGTAGAACGATTACTTTTAAAATAAACATGTTGAAGTTGGTAAATAATATTTACAATGATAATCAAAATTATTATTCCATTTCTAAAGCCAGACCTGAGCAGGTGAACAAAGAAGATGAAATGGTTAATCATCATCATCATCGTACGTTGTTTTGAAGAAGGAGAATCCATGTTGATCGAGTTATTCTCGTTTAGCCGGATAATTTTTGATCTTGGGTATATTTGACAAATTGTGATCTCAGAAAACTTCTGGACAGCTTTCCGAACTATGCGGAAATCCTCAAAATCTCGCTCGGATAATTCATCAAGTTCCTCGGTAGCCGCAGAAAGACTCGCTGATTATCGCGGGGATAGTAGTTGTGCTCCTGCTGCAGGATCGTCGAGCAGTATCCCACTCGGACCTGTTAGCCCTAATGTTAGTCCTAGTACTCCTGATACGGAGAGTACATGTGGAACTAGCTCAGGAACATTTACAAATTCTTCCTGTTCAGCAATGTTGGAAAAATTAAATTTGTCACATGTTGGGGATTCCGAACCTCACCCAACAAACCAACCAGAATCGTCAGGATCGAGTAGCAAAGATGGTGGAAAAGTAAGAGGATAATTAAGTATTTACTTGCATTTTAAATTACATGTACATTTAAATATTTGCAGTAGTATAATCTAAAATTTTACGTAAGCCTCGGAAAACATTTGAGTCAAAATTTAAAGCACATTTTCTTTTTTTGATGTCTAATATTAGACTTAGGAACCCACTATAGTACTTAAATAAAAGCCTAAGCAGTGTGATATTAAAATCTGATAAAGTATGAGAGTATTTGGTAAATAAAAACCCAAGTAAAGATTGCGGTATTAAATTTCAAACTTGTTAAGCGTAATAATATTTAAATAAAAAAATCGTTTATTTAAATTTTGTATTAATATCTGGAAACGCGCCAAACATGGAAAGCGCCGGGTTGAATAAATGTATGACTAGAATTTACATATAGTGTCTCCCGAAAGTAATCAGATACTTTGAAGTTTCCGAAAGTCACAAAAAAATTTACATACTAAAACAAGTTATAAAAATGGTTTTTTTGTATGAAATTTATATAACCCAGTGTGAATGTTGATCCTGGATAATTTTTCAAAAACAGCTGTCTGTTCTAAGCTGTAATGTCATGTCACAGAAGTGATCAGGCTCTTATTGTTCTATGAAATAAAAATTTTGAAATATTTTTGAGGGAGGGAGGCTATTGTTAGCTTTTAAGAAATGGTTTAATCTTTCAGAATGCATTCTGATATCTGGGCTGGATTAAACCTTTTAGATGCCCTAACCACTTAAAGGTTTTTGGTGTTCCCACATACATTTGCTGTTCATTGCTTGTTTCCCTCCATTCTTCATCTTTTGATTTCAGTTTAGCAGCATTATACATTCTGTAGTAAAACTGGCAATGAGAAATTTGTTGGTGTTTGCTTTCCTTGATGTCCTAAAGACATACTTATTTTGCTTGGCTATCTAGCTCTGCCAATTAGACTTTATTTCTGGTCTAATTTTTCTCCACCTTACTGGTTTTGATTGGTGTTTTAAAGACACATGTTGTTTTCTAATTTTTATACACCATATCTGCCAAATATTTTCAATATTGTTTAAACCTTAATACTGGGGAGATAATCTCAGCATTTCAAGGCATTTAAACAGTGGCTGAAGTTACACATTCATGGTAATATGCTGATGAGCAAGGCCGGTGCTAGGTTTTTTGTCGTTCTGTTTCCTCTTCAGTTTTAAAAGTTTTGCTGACCTGTGCAATTGCATCAATTGCACTGGCTCTGCCGCCACCCCAGCTGATGAGAGACTGGGTAGAACTGCAAATTATTATGTAGTTTAAATTTTGGATTTCATTTTAAAATATCAGTTATGATTTACTGAACTGTTATATTATCAGTAAACTTTTCAACAGACATTTGCCCATATTTCACAATTTCTCTTCTGTCATTCTCTATTATGTATATCTGAGCGTATTTCAGTTTTTAAAATTCTTTGGGTCTTCTCCATATTAAAAACGAAATTAATTTCTGTCAAGTAAATTTTCTAATATTTTGGAATTCATATTTGTGGTAGATTTTTAGGAGGAAAGTATTTCATTGCCACCTGGTTATTCTACCCAACACAGGGGATTTCTGCTTTTAGCAGCCTCTAAATTAACTAGTATGCCACATGGTGAATAAAATTAAGCTTCAATTAATTAAGTGCATTTGACAATATTGGCATTGTATAACTCAGTATAATTTTTATGGTCTTCCAAGTTTTCTTTCTTGGTTTACAAAACATTTTATTATAGCAAAGACTATTAAATACTATAACTTAAATATTTCTGTAATTTTTCTAGTTCATCCCTTTCCATTTTCAGATTATTAACAAATTAAAAATTTTTTAATTATATGCTATTTTGAAGGAGCTATGATTCACAACACCTGAAATAAATAAGTTTAAGAAAAATTCTTTTAAAAAAGTCAGGGGAATAGTTTTTTAGATTTTGTATGCTGGTTTGTTGAAATTATGTCATAGAATTGTATATTTTTCTGTTAATGTCTAAAGCCTGACATAATATAATTTTCCTGCTTTAAAGAGGTGAAAATATTTTTAAGCTCAATATTGTATTTTGTTTTGGCCCGCCAGTGGCCGAGAGGTAAAAGCCACTGAATACTGGTAGTTTGGCCATGGTGAACATGCTGGCTGCATAGATGTTTTCGTGGTTTTTGTGATGTGTAACTTGGATACGAGTGAGCTTCCCTTAAAATGCCCTCCGTGAGGCATCCCTCCCTTTTCATGGAGTGCTGAATGGTGGAGCAGGTAATAATAAATTTAAAAAAAAAAAAAAAAAATAAAAAAAAAAAAAAAAGAACTGTTTTTAAAGAATATATTTAGTGTTAAAGGAAGACTATATGAATAGATACTTCAAAGAAAGTCTTATTTCATATCAGTTTTATGCAAATTTTTTAATATTTTCGATGCTGGAAGTGTCCAGTCTTTTTTGTAAGATACTATGCATCAAGCAGCTTTAAGTCAGTGGTGTGCCGTCATTTGGCAAGAAGGTCTAGGCTAATATCCTGACATTTTCTACGTTAACACTTTCAAGTGTATTTTTGAATAACGTTAAAAAAGAAAAAGCATTAAAAAGAAATCATTTTACTTCTTTTGAAACCATACATTATTCAAGCATAGTCAGATTTTCATGGGAATGGGAGGAGCCTGTTTCTCACAGATTGTATGTGAGGAAGGACTAGCTGGCTTTCTTCTTTTCTCTTATGCGCTGTTAACTACTGGCGATAGGTTGTATTGAGTTTTAATTTCCTTTTGGTTCTTCTGAGAAAAATTAATCTTTCAGTCTGTCTTCATGAAAACATTCTTATGGTATGTGTAGTAATGCAGAGTAAAATATATTGATACATTAGTTCTGAGTTTAAACCGTGGAAAGGGGAGCAAGCTAATCCTCATACAGGAAATTGTGACTGACAACCCACAAGCAACCTATGATGCCATTTTATGCTAACGCATTTGTCAGCTGTAAGTGTCGCAACCCTATGGTCTCGATTGCTTGCCTATCATGTTTTTTGAGATATTATATTTTTGGAAAACAAAAATAATGACAAAAGATAGATCTACTCTACATGGTTAAGTGGAATATTTTATTTCAAATTGATTAATATGCAAAATAAGGAGTAATCTGTTTTGCTAGCCTTATGCTGTTTTTGAGATAGTATGTTTTTAACTAATTATTTATTTTTTATGACATCGATTGTATTAAAAAAATATTTATTTATCGTGGTAAGATCATTTTGATTTCTCTTCTTTATCCAGTATTCATAAAGTCATCAGAGAATTTTAACCATTGTATTGTACTTAGTCTTCATGTTTAAAATACAATAAATCCTGTTGTGACAACCACCTCAAGATGACCACTTCTGAAAGTGGTCAGTATTTTTGTAAACATAAACAAACACTTATACTGAAGTTAACTTCTTTTAAGACTACCAGTACTGTTATCCATGCAAGTTCATCTTAGAGAGGTTTATAATTTTTCTTCGTACCTCTTCGGTGAAAACAATGGCATGTCACTGCTTTCAGTGTATGAATTGACTAATCTTTTTGAATGCTTCCTTCATTGCATTTGATTAAGGCTGTCTGGTATACAAACCTAATTTTATCTTCAAAGAATCTCTTAAGTTAAACTTCTGAATTGTTCCAACATGATAAAAGGCATTTTCAGGTGTACCGGTTATCACCTGAATATATTTGAATTAGTATTATATGCCATGTCAAATAAAAGATCTTGCTAATGGAATTTTAATTAGTATTACCCCTTTCAAAAAGGCCTTGTTTTTCAGAAAAGAAATTTTTGTTTTATTTGTGTTTAATAAAATATCACAGTAATTGGCTGTGCCCCTTTTTTGTTTCATGTAAATTGATTTGAACCATTAGTGTGTAGGATTATAATATACTTCTCGGTAATGTAAATCTGAGAAATTTGTTTACATTGTGTATTTTTCCCCAACAATTTTGAAAATGGCAGTGTTTTAGTATCTTAATTTCTTTTCATGGCGAAAAGTGGCTGCTTTTTAGTGCTGCATTTAATTAATATAGAGCATTTTATTTATTTATTTATTTGGTCTCAGATTTTCCTGTATGACTTTCATATAAATGAATGCACTGCAAAGAAATTTAATACACACATGTCCGGCATCTGATGAGTATGGTGACAATTGAACAAGTATTGAATGTGAAATGGAAGGACATGAGTGACGGTACTTTTTAACCCTAGCGATTTCTTTTTTCTCTTGATAGTATACTCAGTGCTCATGATCTCAAAACACCGATTCCAATTTTTAAATATTATGTTTATACTAACACTGACGTAATTATTATGTAGTAACACTGTTCTTATTATTTTGAGTTGCCAAGTTTAAACTGAAACTGAATATTGAGATCTTAATTTAAACTAACTTCCCATTACATAACCTTTGCAGAGAACAAAATCCTGCAAGAGGGTTACGTGTACTATTTGAAAGTCTTTCTGCTTTTGAAATTTAATTATTTTTAAAATAAAGAAGGAAGGTAACAGTGGATTCCATTCTTTACTGTGAGAAAAAGAATACTTTCTTGTATTTGTCATTCCAAGACCAAACAGAAAGAATGTTGTAGTTGTTGACAATTCAGCACAGCCTGTCTTGGAATAAAATAGATTAATGGTAAATGTAAAATAACTTCTTAAGGTAAAAAGAGTGTATTAAACTTTCTTGAAGTTCATGACAATATAATGTAAAATATGTCAAAATAAAATAGATTAATGGTTTTCTGGTAAACAGAATGTAAAGCTTTTCTAAAAGGCATAAAATGCATATTTATTTAAATCTAAAGAGCTGGTTTAGGGAGCTCAGAATACCCACAGTTGTAGGATGACCTTGAACCTGAGAAAGGTCCCTGACATAATTTTTCTTACACTTACCACAAATCTGTACAGTAATGATTACTGATTATAGTGCCTTGAAAAGCTGATGATATGTTAGAAGGCCACTACATAACAAACATAAATACAGTGGAATCTTCTATCATGAATAAATTATCTGAAGAAAAAAACTCTTTGAATGAGAAAGGGTGTCTTGGGTTACAAACACTGAGATCAGTGACATGTGATTTTCAAAGGCATTTTGAGGTAACCTGTGTATCCTTTGTTTAACTCTCATTGACAAAACCGTGGTAGCAAATGACTTACAAAACCACAAATTTGGCCTGGGTTGCATGCAAAGACTTTGAATGCTTTGACGTAGGTCTTTTGTTATCTATCATATTGTGTTTCTAGGCAAAACCATCGGCTGGAGGTTAATAGTAAAGAGATGGAGAAGTTGCTAGAGAACCATAAAAATGGGCTGAACAAGGAAAAACTACAACTTTAGAAGCATCAACAAAAGGTGATTGTGGAAGAAATTCTTCTGAAGAGGAGGAAGAAAGAAAAATGATCCTAGTTCTCTAATCTGTGAAATTTGGGCTAAAGGGGTAAGATGTAAAGTTTTCACATAAAAATATCATCCTGGTAAAGCAGTACCAAGTACAGCATGAGCATTTTCAATGACAGTGCCATGACTCACTTTAGAAACATTTTAAAACATAGGCAACAGTAAGTCACATTGGAAACAGTTTGAATGAAATGGAGAGCTTAAGTCTTAAACAGAATCAAATGTTGCCTGAAGAAAATATAGAAGAAAATGCCTCTTAAAGACAATTATCTGATATTTTTATAGAATGGGCTGCCTCATCCAAATGAACATTTTCCACTTAGGTTTTCTACTCTCCTTTTTACAATGCAATAGAGTTAAATTTTCATCTTTTTAATATTGTGTGTGTCTTTTTATTTTATATTTAAGGATTTCTAGTGGGTTTCGGTTATGAACTTGTATACACGCTTACTGTCCTGAACTTTAAATAAATGATCTTCTATAGTCCTGGAAGGAATCCATTTTACTTGAATTCTTATGGGAAAACTTGTTTCAGTTGACAGATAGTCTTTAGGAACAAATTAAATTCGAGAATCAAGGTTTTGCTGTATTAACAAAGGGAGTCTGAATTTCTCACTGAAACAGTATATCTATACTTTAAATTTAAAAAATAACTTGCTTTGGTAATTCCCTATTGAGCAGATGTTCGGTGACAACTGCTTGCAGCTGGGGGGGACAGTTTGCTCTGGATATCACATTTTGGGAAGAGAATTTTTCATGTGTAGCATATTATGGCAGTTAGTTATATGGATCTCTGAAAAAGAAGATTGGGTTTTTTGCATTATGGTGATGCTTATTATGATTTATCTGCGTAAAGAGAGGACTGAGGTTATCCACGAAGGGCTTAAATTAAGAATTGCGTGTTTTGTGTTATAAAAGGCATATTGGCTCATATTCATGTTACACTTAGGGTAACTAATGAAAAGCTGACACAGCCAGCCATTTAATTAGATTTTGACTCCAGATCAAACTACGAGTGTTCAGCATTCTTATCTACTCGAGTTGTGAATCACAATGTGTTGAATTGAGAAGAAAATTGTTTTTATATGTCACAGAGTATTCAAAGAAATTGCATCAAAATTTCAACAGTTTTATATTGTTGTTCGAGTTGTCCTTCCATACTCGTTCAAAACGTTTTTGAATGAAATGTATGAATACCAATTTAATTATGATTACAGTGACAAAATTAAAATTACAATAATAAAAATAAGAAAGAATTTTTGATATATGGAGGGAAATATTTCTAGAGTTTAATTTCATTGCTGTTTGGGAAGATTAAATAGAGAGGTGGAAGGACAGTAGTGTAGGACTTTTATAATTTATTCTAAAATACAATTCCTGTACGCGTTGCTTGTTGTGATAAAAAATTTTCAAATACAAATCAATCAAAAAATCACATAAAATGCAAAAATGTGTAAGAAATGAGTACCTTTTGTTGAATGTATCCTTTAAATACCGAAACTTGTATCCTTTAAATACCGAACTTGTAGCTAACTTGTATCCTTTAAATACCGAAACGCCTGTAATACTTTTCCAGTTTCACAGCAATTTCCTCCCCTCCCTGTCCATTAATGCAGAAATAGGTGTGAAAATTCCTTTGCGCATTCTAACAAAGATGTGAAAATTTCTTTGCGCTTTCTAACAAAGATTCCAGTAGGCTTTGACCTCATTCTTTATAAACCAATTCTGAAGCTCTTAAACTGAAATTAGAGAATCAACAACGAAATGTCACGTGCAATGTAAAGATAAGAAACCACAATTAAACCTCTTAGAACAAGCTGTCTGCTGTAAACTGATACAATGCATATGGAGAAACTGCACCTGCTACTGCATACCTTAGGGGGAGGGAAGAAAACAAAATCGCAATCTCAACTGTTTTGGGGCTGTTGTAGTCGTGAAAGTTAAGAAATCTTACTGTAATGTCTCTAAAACTGCAACTGAAATAAGTTAGTTAATCATTTTGCTCCCCCCCAAATAAAAATAACACTCGAAATTGTTGTTTTATTTTTATAGATTTTATTTAAAAATAAAAGACTTAATTTATTTTCCTATATGATGTTTGACATTTGATAGATCTTTTGATATATGTTGAGGTTTCAAAAAATTAAGCTTTGCCCCTGAATTGTTGTCCATTCTTCTGATCTGGAATAACTAATGCTTAATTCTAATTAATCTTACAAGAGGGGTTACTTTAAGAGAGAGGCATGCGAGATTACTGCAGTTTTCATGTTTTTCAAATGTTCCGAAATCAGAATCCCTTTTCGTTGGTCACCAAATGACTGTTATGCTGTTACATGTTTCAACAAAAATTTTAATTTCAGATTCCGTCTGTGGGTAACCGGCGGCAGGTAGTGCTTCTGACTCCATGAATGATTAGTACATATGTGAGGTTGCATAATATTTACTGCATTCTTGAACTCTAAACATATTTATTACAATTACAAGAAGTTTTATTACAATATCTGATAACATGGGAAACGTAGAACATTTGTTGTAGTGATGTCCTCGTTATGTGAAGAACCTGCTAATGAAAGTCTCTCTGGTCAAGAGTTCATGAGCATTGTGCCGTGTTGTTTGGTTGAAAAAAACTGCAGACTAAATTAGCCACGCCTCCTTAATTTTTCAGTAGTATTTTACATCCTCTGATTCGTTATATCTGGAACGATATCAGAGGAAAAGCAAGATCATTGATTTGTCAGCCTTCCTGAAATCGAGCCTTTGATAAGCACAGTGCAGAATGCTAAAATCTTTCGACACTGGGCATCAATGTACGTCTCTTGTGCTGTCAACTGGAACGAATTATTGTATCTGCAATGACTGACTATGTCGTGTGACACATTGTAAAAGCTTGAAAACAGTGACTTGCGGGGATCGCATATTGTTTTCTCATCTCTGTCTGATCCACCGCACATCCTTAAAATTCCTTTTCACTTCGTTTTTTCCTGACAATATTCATGTTTCTTTGTGTAATTTCTAAAATACCATTGCTAGTGATGATGGAATTATATCCTTTTTCGGTACTGTTCTATTTTCGGGACCAGATTCAGAAATGTATGAACATATGAATTTGTATTTGTATGTATGTATGTGTGTACATAACATATATACATGCATACATGAACACATATACTCGCGTACATTTTGGAACCCTGCTGCTCTGATAACAGAACAGTACCCTTTTTCAGATGATATGCTTTCTGGTATATCCAGTACTCTCAAATTAGATGGAACAGAAATATAGTATTTAGAAATCTCCTGTGGATAGATTTTTCTAACTGTGTTAGTATGAGATGTTTATGTATCTAGAACAGGGATGGGCAAACTACGGCCCGCGGGCCAAATCCTACCCGCCAGAAGGTTCTATCCGGCCCACTGATAGAATTTTAATTTGCCGATCAGAGGCAAATTAAAGCAAATATTCATATATTATATATCCATATCCTTTTCTACTTTGTTTAAATATTATATTTTTTCTTCCTTTTTTTCAAAGAGCTGGTAATCTGTTTACATTCTCTATTTTTGTTCTACAAAACATAAATCGAAGGAAATAGCAAACACGGGCAGTTTTCAATCGGTAAAGTGTTAAAAGCGGAAGTTATTTGTTAGTTATAGCTGCGGCGGACCGATCTGAAGAACAACTCCACCATCGCAAATTTGAAAGAGTTAGAATTCTTGAACCTAGCGCAACGGAGCTCTTTTGGGCTAGCGGTAAAGAATTCGACTCCCAGTAAATTGAACCAAGATCGAGTCCCGCTCATGCGACGCAACACTTCCCACTGGCGAATATAGATGGCGACATGAGCAAGCAACTAACCAGGCTTCACTGAACCCCGTGATCGCCACATTGGTGACCCGGAGAACTACAGACTCCTCCCTCGACTGAGGTCAAATGACGAACTACGTCACAGGCTCCGCCCCACAACCAATAAACGGCGACACACATGCCAACACAACGGGGTTTCTCAACGTTCTCCTCATATCGCATCATAGATGCTTCGAGGGGGAGTATGCGGCGGACCGATCTGAAGAACAACTCCACCATCGCAAATTTGAAAGAGTTAGAATTCTTGAACCTAGCGCAACGGAGCTCTTTTGGGCTAGCGGTAAAGAATTCGACTCCCAGTAAATTGAACCAAGATCGAGTCCCGCTCATGCGACGCAACACTTCCCACTGGCGAATATAGATGGCGACACGAGCAAGCAACTAACCAGGCTTCACTGAACCACGTGATCGCCACAATAGCTGTAGATTGGCGCCAACAAGTGTTATCTTTTTCTTGTGGAGCAGACATATGGGAATTCAATATAGGTGAATTAGACCTGACATGTGGCACACTGCGCATTTTAAGCTCCATCTAGCGGCTTTTTCTTTTGGTGCGAGTTCTAATATTATTGATTGCGTGTTGAAAGATTGTGGACATATAGCGTCATTGTGAATAGTGGCGAAATTATTAAAAGTATAGCGTAGCTAGTGCTTGTTTGGTTTATTCGTAAAATATTTCAACCCCAAATGGCTACTAAAAAACGTACAGTTGATTCAGAGTGCCGCGCTTTTAATGATGAATGGACATGGAAATATTTTTTTTCAGTTGTAAAAGATAAACCAGTGTGTCTTATCTGCAATGTAGCTGTAGCAGTCTTCAAAGAATATAACATTTCCCGTCATTTCACATCTAAGCATAAGAATTCCAATTACGAAACAATGTCCGAATATGAAAAAAAAAAAAAATGCAGAAAGTCTTTGTAAAAAATTATCAGGCTGGCAAAATGTTTTCAAGAAGGTAAACAGTATTCAAGAAGCAGCTACACATGCAAGTTACATTGTAGCATACAATATTGCTAAAAATAATAAAGCTCTCAGTGATGGGGAGTTCGTTAAACAATGCATGCTCCAAGTTTGTGATGTTTTATGTCCAGACAAGAAAAATAATTTTGAGACTGTAAGCTTATCTCGGAAAACGGTGACTTCTAGAATGGAAGGCATCGATAAAAATTTGGCATCACAATTAGAGTGAAAGATTGGCCAGTTTAAATTTTGTTCCATAGCTATGGATGAAAGCACTGATATAAATGATACTGCTCAATTAGTATTATTTATACGAGGTGTTGATGAGAACTTTGAAATTATTGAGGAACTGGCGTGCATGCGTTCTTTAAAGGGAACTACAACGGGATATGATATTTTTCGTGAATTTTAGGAAGGGCTTTTAACTTTGAAAGTGCCTATAACAAATATATGTAATATTACGACCGATGGAGCACCAAATATGACAGGAAAAAAATCTGGATTTCTTGGACTCTTTAATCAAAACTATCCCGGGAACAATGTTGTTTTTCTACATTGTGTTATACATCAAGATGCTCTGTGTAAATCTGCATTGAATATGAAACCCGGGCTTGATACAGTCGTGAAGCTTGTAAATACTATTCGATCTCGTGGGCTTACTCACAGGCAATTTCGAGATTTTCTTCAGTCAGTGCAATCTGAATACTCTGATGTACTGTATTACACGAAAGTAAGGTGGCTTAGTGCAGGATGTGTTTTCGAGCGAGTTTGGCAGCTGAAAGACAACATTGTGTCGTTCTTCCATGCGAAACAGTGTTCTGCGGAGTGCGAAATGTTAGAAGATACGAAATGGCTTTCAGACTTTGCATTTTTCACAGATCTTCTTTGTCATATGAACAACTTGAATGTCAAAATGAAAGAGAAAAATCAATTTATCGACGATATTTGGTCACATCTCAAAGCTTTTAAACTAAAACTTACTATGTTTGCTGGGCAGCTAGGTAAGAACGACTTATCTCATTTCCCGAGGTTAAATTCAATACACAGTAAATGAAGAGAACCTTAAGAATTATGAAGATAGCTTGAAAAAACTGCATTTTGAGTTCGAACGCAGATTTCAAGATTTCAGTGCCATTCAAGCAGAATTGGATATATTTACCATGCCATTCAACGTAAATTGTGAAGCAGTGAGGTCAGATTTGCAACTTGAATTAATTGAGTTGCAATCTAACAATCATCTCAAGCAATTGTTTCTAAATATGCCAAAGTTAGAGTTTTACAAATCATTATCGAAAGTAAGTTTCTCAAATTTAATATCTCATGCCCAGAAAATCAGTGTTATGTTTGCTTCATCTTATATATGTGAACAAGTGTTTTCAACTATGAACCTTAGAAAGAATTATTTCAGAAGTAGACTGACAGATGAGCATTTAGCCTCGTTCCTTAGAATCAGTACATCTCACTTCGAACCTCAATATAAGGAACTTTTAAAAATGAAATCGCAATTTCATTCATCTCATTAATATATTAAATTGTAATACTTGTATATTGTTTTTAAAATTTTAGAAATATTCATCTTGGCCCGCCAAACTTTATTTTTTCGATTTTTGGCCCGCGATCGAAAAAGTTTGCCCATCCCTGATCTAGAATATTTTTGGAAAATATGAACTGGATTTCTCAGAGGATCAACTCCATATCATTATTTATATGAACATATATTTATCAGTTGTGAATTTCTGGTCCATGTAGTTTCTATTTCCTTAGTATGTTTGTTAAATGTAGGTAGTGTCCATGTCATTGTTGATATTTAGTAAAATCAAAGCATGAAGAGAAAAATATATGATGGATTTGTTTAAAACATTATGGCCCTAGGTGGGCTGTAGTCTGAAGGGAGAAGTTTTAGTGAGTAAGGATTTCACAGTACCAGAAACTTCTTGGTCTCTTATGAAAATTTCCTCTCCCTTGGAGAAAACAAACAAACAAACAAAAAGATAATCACATTATCTACTGAATTAGTTTATTACAGCAAATTATTAGTATCATCACTTGTTACAAGAAGATGAAAATATAACACACTGTCCTTGCTACCATGTGCATGCCGTCATCACACCGGAATCGACAGTTGTGCCCCCTACCGAACAGCCTTGCTTTATCACATCGACCATTGGCCAGGGAAAGTGCCCTGCCAAAACGCATGTACACTATTCATTTCCAGTACATCGGTGTGGCCAATGTGCAAAATGGCCGGCCAATTCTGGAACTGGCCGAACTTCGGGCTTTGGCCTTAACATAGGTATGTTACTGCATTGCAAATAGTATTGCCAAATATTTATTGTACAGATTTGTTTTTAGTTGCTGATACTGTTTTAATTTTTTTTATATGAAATTCTAAGTTACCCGAAAAAGCTTTTCATGCTTTAGCTTAGATGGGTGTCAGTTGTTAACATATACTACTGTGATTAATTTCATATCAGTATAAGTTCATAAAATGTATCTTAGCAGTGTGCTTTTATTTGTCATGTTATTTTAAGGATAACAGTGATTAACTCTTAATTTATTATAAGTTACTTTTTATGCTCACATGAATTTTCAAATGTATACATATATTGAAGTTGATGAGTGGAATATTCTGTTAGAAAGGTAGAGGCTGTTGAGCTAACTTTCCTGGCGAATAATGTACTTTGAAAAATCAAATAAGGAAGATTTTATTAGATGCATATGAAAATGCATATTAGAATTTTAAAAAAAGTAGCCTGAAAAACCGAGTGTTTCATATTTTTTCTTCCATTATTATGTGTTGCACTTTTCCCTTCAGTAGGTGCAAATGTCACCAATATTTTTTTTTTGAATGCATTTGAAAGTCTAAAACCTCTACTTAGTCTGAAAACCACTACTCTATAGATTTAAAATTCAAAAAATAAAAGAATTAACTGCTTTAATGAGAAAATATGCCATTATCAAAAATTTAACTTATTTACTCAAAGATGCTGAAAAATCTCGTTGCATTGCAGTTGAATACCATCTCCAAAATCCAACTTCATTTTATGATGTTTTTCACTACTTGCATTAGTACGCAAGGGCCTGTATGTGTGACTTTGGTTAATAATCAATCTTTGAGTGTATTGCTGTAATAAATTGTAGCCTAATGACATATTCATCACACTCATTTCTTTTTTTTTGTGTGTGTGTGTGTGTGTGTGTGGTAGGAAAAGAAGCTGAGCTCAGGCTCATTAGGAAGTGGAGATGCTGCGCGACCAAAACAAGTAACGGTTACTCACCCAGGGACCAACAAAGCCAAGCGAACTTCTAAAAAAAAGGGTTCTATTCAAGCTGATCTGGTAAGCAATTTTGCATGAAAATCTTATAGTAATTCATTCCTTCAAAACGTTTAATTTTGTTTATACTTAAATCAGAATTGAAACAGAAATAAAAATTTATGATTTGAGGTTTTTTTTAAATTCCAGATTTAATTTTCTGGCATTTTAAGACACAAGTAACTAAAATTGTTCTTAGTAATTTTAAACTTTAGTAAATGAATTGGATGAATCTGTGTTTACTGTCTAAAAAATTTAGGTTTCTAAGTTTGGTTTTTTAATACTGAAATTTTGTAATACATTATTTATATAGTCTGATAAATACTTTTTTTTTTCTGTTTGTTTGTTATTTAAGCATCATATATACTATAGGAAATTATATTTTACTGAACGTTCAGATTTCCAGGTGTTTGAAGTTATAAGTGTGTGTGTGTGAAGTGAACTAATTGCAGTACAAAATGTGAAGAAATAATTTTTTATTCTTTTTGCTTATATCAGTGTGATACACATATAATTATTTATTATAATTATAAATGCAAGATATAATTAGATTATTTAGGTTGTAGCAAAGCATTTGCAGGCCATATGTCTAAGGGGAAAGAGAAACCATTTGCTTTCACATTACATATGGGGCAAACCATAAACAACTTCCAACCACCCTATTTGCTGGTATTTGAATCTGAGTTGAAGTATTAGTGTTCAGCAGTTCTATCACTCTGTTGCTGGTGTGCTATTATAAATTTGGGAAATATCTGTAAAACAGGCTTTGGAAAAAAGACAATAATTTTATTGTGTTTAGTAGAAAACTGGCCTTTTTTGCTTCACTGAGTATTAATTATAAGCACTTAACTAATTATGTCATCAGTTTTCAATATAGTCTTCATCTTGTTTGATGTGCTTATGGCAGCATTTGACAGGCTAATAGATGCAGCAGGAAAATATTTTTTTAAATGTCTGCATAACCAATATGCTACTGATTGAATCTTACTGTCATCCTAGAACTCTGTACCATTTAGAATAGACCCAGCTGTCATATCTAATGATAAGGTGTTACAGAAATGTTTTGTCGTTAGCCTAATGTTGACTGTTATGATCTGCCACTACCGTCTTTTTCCGAAAATAAGACACTGTCTTACTTTCTTTTTTGGTCCAAAATACGCGCTAGGGCTTATTTTCGGGGGAAGGCAAAAAAAAGGTATATTTATATATTTTTATTTAATATTTATTTTACACAGAATACAGAAATTTAAATTTATTCAATTACAGTCCTGTCATCTTCTTCTGGAACATCGTCATAAATAAAATTCTGAATTATATTCTGATTTTCTTCCAAATAAATATCATGTTGAATCATTGGTCCAAATCTCTCATGTCTTGCGATATAGCTATCGTTAAATGAATACTTCTTGTCTAAGTAGCCTGTTCGTAGTGCATTGGAAACATCACTGTCAGTTATTTTGTCCCATGAATTTTTTACGCAATTCACAACTTATTGTAAGCCTGGTTTTACAAAATTACCTCGATGATTTCTCACCATTCTGTTTTCAATATATTCATTGATTTCCATCCGAAAATGATCCTTGAATGCCTTGTTTATTGCAATGTCAAGTGTCTGGAGGTAACCAGTCATTCCTGCCGGAATCATTATTTGATCAATCTTCCTCTCAGCAAGAAAGTTTTTCATGTCTTTAGCGCGGTGAGTACTGGCTGAATCCCAAACTAGTAAACCTCTATTCTGACCCCTCAACAGTGGTGGCAGCATAAAATCAACCCACTTTCTTATAACTGCTTGGGTGCACCAGGCTTTTTCACTTTCAATGACATAAATTCCTGAAACACGTTGAATCTGGTCTTTTTTACCTTTAGTGATTAAAAATGGCGATACTTTCTTGCCATCTAGACGAATCGCCAAAATACAGGTAACACGTGCACTATCGTAACCGGTAGAAGGAACGTAAATTGACGAAGAAGCCTTGTGGTGAACTGTCGTTTGAGCTCCTTGGCCTAGGAATACCGCGGTCTCATCCATAGCAATCATGTTGGAGAGTTGGTATTTCGAAAAATCGATGCCATCAACAAAAAGCTTAAACGCAAGTGCACGCTTAACAACTTCATTGTCTTCCAGCTTAAACAATGTTGTTGATCTCCTTAGAGACAGTTCATATCGTTTAAGGAAGTTGTCCAACCAGTGTGACGATGCTTTAAATTCTTCTGTGGATATATCAAATTCAATTGCTGTTTCAAGGGCAAATTTTTGAATATCAGCCCTGCGCACAACCAAAGCCATTGCTCTCCTGCCTGCAATCCATTCCCAGATGCAATCTTCCAACTCAGAAAATAACGGCTGCCGACCTGATCGAACTCTGCGTTTTTTCTCATTTCCTTGATCCACCAGTTGACACAGGTAATCGTAGTCTGCACGCCATTTACGAACCATACGGAGATCCAGCATCTTCTCTTTACAGAATGCTACAAGATTTACACCCCTGGAGTCTTCCACGATTCCCTTTTTGTACTCGACGGAATAGCTCTTTCGTTTTGTACTCATTTTAACTGGGGTTAAAAATTATTCACTTTATTTTAAAATAAAATTACGTATGAGGAAATAATCAGACTTACAAGACTGAAATGAATGAACGTTGTATACCTGCACCGTCGCTCAATGTAGACTGCTGCCTTATGTTGTATTTTTAAGATAAATTCCAAGAATTAATTGAAGCGAACTGTAGACGTAAACAATTAATTTCTCGGAATATTTTGTTTCAAACATTTCTCTGAAATACGAGTATTAGGAAAGCTAAACATATTATTACTTAATAAATCAACAGCATTTTTTTAACGAATTCTTTTTGTCACATTATTTTAACTAGGGATTATTTTCGGGGAATGTCTTATTTTACAAAAAGTTCCGAAAATCACGATAGGGCTTATTTTCAGAGGATGTCTTATTTTACAAAAAGTTCCGAAAATCACGATAGGGCTTATTTTCGGAGGATGTCTTATTTTCAGAAAAAGACGGTAGATGGAATTGTTGATAGAGGCACAGATTAAGTAGTAGTGCAAGATAGCATAGCACATGTAATATAATGTGGTTTGAATCTCCCAGGATGCTGAATGCATGTGCATAATATAAATAAAATAAGATTACTATAAATTAAAGCGTAAGCAATATTAGAAGATGAAGATAAAGCTAATGTTGAGAACAACAGGTTCTCATATTTCAGAAGCGGGGTGGATGTTCATTGGATTACATCAATGGGGGAACCCATGTGCTATGAAAGAAACATAAGTGAGTAACAGTTTAAAAAATTCTGTGACTTCCATGAGAGTATATTATGTATAATTCCATGAGTATAAAATGGTATATTTAGCTAAATGTAAATAAATGCAATTTGGTTTAATTAGCAACTGAGTTAGTAAAAGTTTCTTCTGATAGTAAGCATACTTAAAAGATAGTGAGAAGTAAGAATTACGAAGAATTCATCAATGCTGTTTTAGGTGAAATTTTGAATGTTTGTTTATGTAAAGAAAAAGGAGAGGGAAAATATAAACAGAATTTGAACTTCGTAAATTGAAAATAGAAGCATAAAACTGAAATATTAAAAATGAGTGCGATGCAGAGCTGATCAAAAGAAATGTTCAGTTAAAAGTGAAGAATTAAATGCACAAGAGCAATGTGAATGACAGTATGAAAGTTGACGCTAAGTTTCATTTGAATGAGAATCGCAGCATATTAAACTGCAAGAGAAACACTGGTAGTTTCAATTATTAGGACTCTTGCTGTTTGAAATTAATCAGTTAATTACTATAGAATCCAAACATATGCAAATAATTACCAAATTGTGAAGTAGTGAACTTTTGCTTTATAATAATATAAAGGCCCGGAGCAATTTAGGCAAGGAATTCATAGAAAGATTACTCTTTTGAACTGACTAATTACTTTGAAGAATAGCTATCATGATAAGCCAGTACTGAGTTTGCCATGTTGAAGAAACCAATTATAGCGGATCAGTTAAAGAAAAAAAGTCCTTGTTGCAATTCAGGAATGCTTTATCAGCGAGTGGGCTAAATTAAACAACCCAAAAGATTTAGCAGAAAAGTCAGATGAGTATTATAGTGGGAGGAACAGTATGAAAAACTTATCTACTAAAGACGTAAAAGCATGAAGAATAAGTAATGTGAATTCAAAATATTGCTATAACAGTGTAAATTATAAGCTATTGATTTTAAGACCCTGAATGGAACAACTGAAGTATAGGCATTGTGCAAAACATCTGTGAAACTAAAATTTCTACTACCAGTAATAAGGAATTTAATCCTTATTACTGGTAGTAGAAAACTAAATATTCCTAACCTCCAGAATGAAAGAGGATTTAAGTTTTAATTTTTAAGATAGGGCAGCCTTTTTGCCAAAATTACCCTAAATCGAAAGTCAATGTTCTGTCATCCCTTACAGTCTGAAGGTCTGTTCCGGAGAATCTCCACTTTCATGGCATTCTTCAGATCTTTATTATCTATTTTTTGAAGGATCTGTCTCTCAGAAGTTTATTGTATATGTGCATCCAGTGTAGTGCCAGTGAAAGTAGATGCATATTATACCCTATAGGGGGTTCCATATTTTACTTCCAGGTATTATGATGGGTACCATTGTAATAAATTTTACAGTTTTATGTGTAAAATTTCTCATACATTCTTATTTGATTTTTTAAAATAAATCATATTTTCTTTTCATTAATTATCTTGCAGTAGATATATTTCTATACCTGAATTGGAATTTGATGACTATAAAGATTAAATTATATGATTCTTTTTCAACCCAATAAATTTGACATCTTAGAAAATCTTTTTGATAAGTTGGCCCAGGAAGCTCCAGTTTGATTGATGTTTGCAGATTAAATGAACCGCTTTCTGGGATATGTAGCTCTGTAATTGTTATGAGAAAAAGTTCCACATTTATATTTAAGTACTTCTTTATGATTTTCATTTTCTAAAAATTCTGTAATTTCATAAGATTCAGCAATTTCAATTGGCATTGTTATTAAAATAGCTGATAAATTGGAAAGGGGACAAAAGCTGGATTACTCTTCAGTACGAATAAAGTACTCCTTTTTTATAGAATTGTAGGTGTGTTGAATGTAAATATGAAGCCAGCAGATATGTTGAATTGCTGATGTAAAATTTAAGCATCCATGAATTCTTTTCCCAATATTCTACCCAAATTCTTCTTTTCAAAAGTCTACCAATGTGTTTGTGTGTAGGACTGAATTTTTTTAATATATTAAAAGTTTAATAAAAAAGTGATACCTTTAAATATTTTTTTATCTTGGAGCATGCAAAATGGTGCAATGCATGCTTGTATGTTTTGCAGAATATGGACAACTAATGCCATCTGTTAACCCAGACCTGAATAAACAATTAAACCTCGTAAAGCCAAAATGAAACCATGAATAAGAAAAGATTGGGTTGCACAGTTAAATAGATGGGGAAAATGCATCCATGCGGAAATTGCGGGATATGCACTGAGAGTTAATGTGTTACTGGATGCATATGAATGTACCTTAGTTGATTAAAAAAAATAGTTCTTGAAAGAGTAACGTATCACAACTTGTCATATTTATTTCCAAATGTGACTAATTTTGTACCATTATGTGGTATGATCCTTTTGTGAAAATCGAGAGTTTGTAGTTGATTGTCCATGTCATAGTTTGAATTCAGGCATGTAAATGCTGGTATCTTGAACTTTCATAGTGTAGGCTTTGTCTTTATAAAGCCCCTGAAGAAAGATTAATGGAGTAATATGTAACCATGGTTTTCACTTGATATCACCTTTCTAAATCATGTCCACCTACCACAGAAAATTGCATTGAGTGTTGAAAATTTCTTACATTTAATTACATATTCTAAGTGGTGCCTTTTAAAAACAATTTTTTAAATATTAAAATTTATATCTGAACTATCATGGGGCTATTGACTAATATTTTGTAACCAAAGAAAGGTTGGAACTTTTTCTGCGGGATATGCCATTTTAAATTTCTCAAGACTATTGTCATACATATGCCACATGTTACAATAAATAGACTGTAGACCAGGATTGTGAAAACTTTTGTTATTAAGCGTCATCTTCAAAAGTTTGTATGTAACTCACAGGCCCAAAGTTGTTATAATTTTAAAGCTCAATAATTTTAATTAAAAACGGGTAATTTTATATGAAACATATATAATTTTAACTAACACATGTACTTCATTGTATTTAAAAGCATAATATTTAATTTTTAATTATGAAGACTATAGCTTAATGAAAATGTAAACTATAAGAATACAATCGTAGCATTTTGCATACAACAGGTTAGCACTTGGCCTCTAATTCAGCTAAAAGCTAATTGTAAAAGCTATTGTAAATGCGAAGTTCTTTGCACCTTCATTTTCTCTGGCATTTTTTTGTACTTTTTCAGCATTAATTAGATTTTTTAGAAGTTATATGCTAGTACTTCCATTCATGCAGTTTAGGTTTTTTTTTTTTTTTTTTTCAACAGCTAATAATACCTGGCAGAATTGTTTTGCCTGTTTGGAAAAATTCTCACAGTTTGTGTGATAGCATTTCTTTTTATTGGAAAGGAGTCGCATGTACACTACATTTTTTCATGTTTTCTAGGAATATTAACAGTCAGAAAGTCAGATTTAAAATCTTAGCAGTGCTTAGGTTAGACAACTGGTCTCTAGAATCACAAATAGGGCTGTATTGTGCATCTTGGAATATATGTAATGACTAACCAATTTTTGGTAAATTTGTTAAACGAGTACTTCGAAACAGGTCACCATATATTACTGCATAAGCTTCCGTATTTCTAAAAGCAATTTTCATAAAGATGAATTGGTTTGTCCCTTTTTACGTAATATGGAATCTTGGATCACAGACGTCTTTTGTCACATACAAATTTATCTGAACAAAACCAGTGTTAACTGATTACCAGTGTCTTGAGTTATGAACTTTCAAGTCAGCAACAAAGAATTTTCAGAAGTGTTTTAGGTAACTTCTGATACAGAATTAACACTGAGGCATTGCTGAACCATTCCATTGCTGAACTCTCATAAAAAGTAAATGATTTACAGGTCCATGAATTTGACATAGAGGCCATTATGGCAGATTGAGTTGCAGGCAAAGATGCTAAGGCTTTAACAGAGGATGTTTGCAGTTGGGGCAGAAAGTCTTCGGAGGGTAGAAAAAATGATGTTCCTAGTTTTTAGATCCACAAAGTTCTGTAAATGTAAAGTTTTCGTGCAACATTATCATCCTGATGACTCAGTTGCAAGCTATAGTGTTAATATTGTCAATGAGAATGCCTTTTCTCACCTTCAAAACATTTTAAAACATAGACAACAAATTGCGTTAGATAAATTTTGAGTGAGAAAGTGACTCACTAAGTCTTAACCCTTTTTAGAGTGTACTCCGATCTCCTAGCCTCTTGCTACAAGACGAAGCTCTGAACTTTCATGATGTCTCAACAGAATGGCTGGTGCTCGATTGCTAAGCCTGATTTTGCTAAAAAATTTGGCCAAAAATACAATTTTATTCATATTTACTCAATTTTTCAAATATTTCAGAAAATGTGTTTATGCTTGGTGAATAACAAAATTAAATACACACATATATTTTGCAGCTGTAATGATATATGTAGACAACCAAAGAAGATTTTTAAAACAAATATTCAGCATTTGTTAAACTACAATTAAAATATTTAATGTAAAGCTATAAATCTGTACAGGCATATATCCACACGTATATGTATTTACAATTAAATTTAAAATTTGTTTTCTGTGTGATATATTCTGAATCATGTGTCCATGTAGTTGCGGCTGTAAATCTTTTAGCGTATGAGACCAGTTATCATTTACAGGTGAAGCAGATCTTAAAGCAAAAGAATGCAATTCTGAATCTGATAAAATATCCTTATCAGGATTAGATAATTTGCTGCTAAAACTTCTAACATCACTACTACTTAGATCTTGTAATAAAGCTGTATACTTGGCTTCCGACAAATATCGCTTTTGTTTTGACATTTTATAGCAAAAAAGAAAAGAAAAACTTACATTCACACAAAAGAAAGAACACCCTACGCCACTTACGAAAGAAGTAACTAAATAAAAACTCCACTAATGCCAGATGCTTTTTTCCTCAAAAAGCCAGTCGAAAGAAACATAAAAAATGCACATTCACTGAAACAGCACACTTGTTTATATTACTGAATTCTGCTATCTAGCTTTCAGAATCAAATGAAACAGTTCAAGCATCATAATTCCCATTTATCTTGGCACCATGGACATAGGGTGCCATCTGTTAAAATTAAAAATATTTACATTTTGTTCCATGTGATTGTCAGGTCTACATTACAGCAGTCTAGCCAGGTACTAATTCTCTGAGACGCAGACGTCACACCCACCGTAGGTGAACCAAATGCTACTGTGGCATATACAACACACCCGTACAGAAAGGGTTAAGCAGAATTGAGTAGTGCCAAGAGACAAAAAGATAAATGAAGATTTCTCAGGAAGACCATTATCTGAATAATAATGTTTCATTCTCATCATTTTCAGTTATGTCATCTTACGTTAGCTGCTTACTGTTGTGTTTTATCTTTCTACCTGATATTTAATGGCTTCTGTTGAGTTTGTATTATTGAACTTAATGCACAAAATTGTACTATAAAGATTAAATAAGGAATCACCTATAGTTTAGGGACAAGTTAATCCATTTTAAATTAATTTGCATTGAAAAAAATTTCGGTTTTGCAAATAGCCTTCAGGCATGAATCACGAACCAAAGTTTCACTGCATTATATTCTGTGTTCTTTTACTATTTTTCTATTTGATTTTTTTTTGTGTGTGTGTGTGTGGTCAGTTGATTATATTTTTATTTGCATTTTTTATATTAATTTTTTATTAGTTATAATAAAATCTGTCATTAGTTATTTTGATTAAAGCTTCAATGTCTCCAATTTAAAAATATACTGTTTAATATCCTGCTTGACACAGAAGTTGGAAGTTCTTCTATAAGTCAGTGGGAAAATACTTGTTAAACTGAATATAATTTCATTATCTAGTGCATAGATTATTTTCAGTTTGAATACATATCACATTGCAAATTTGAATTTTGCTTTATTTTATTGTATGTATTGGAATTTACTGTGAAAAGCAAATTTAAAATCTGAAGTGTTATGCATTTTTTAAATAGGCATATGAGAACTGAAAAAAATTAAAGTATTAATAAATCAATTTTAAGACTAAGTAAATGATCATTGTAATCTAACGTGCAAAAAGTGTGATTTTTTTCCCCATCGTCTCACTATTATTTTGCACTGTAGTCATTATTCTCAGTCAGATTCTCTTGACAATAGAATCAATGTATTGCCATTTTCGTATTGTTTTCATGTTTCACGAATGCTGCACATATCACTCACATGTCCAAAATTATATTATTATAGTATGTTTTTACTGCCAATATACAAATTTAAAATCGTTCATATGCATTTGAAACTAGTTCTTAGAAACTATGCAGATGTGAGTAAAATAATTTATTATTAATCAGGAAATAGTGATTGATTGTAATAACTATTAATTTAAATGTTTTAATGTTTGTAGGATGTTGCCAAAGAATTTCTTCGTTGCAAGGAAGAAGGTTCAACCAGGCTTGATTTAAGTAAATCAAGTGTAAGTGTCTGAATTTGCATTTAATAAATTATCTGTCCTTATTTTTTCTTAATACTTAAATTATCTACAATCCTAATCAAACAGACAAAACTATTATTTTACAGTAAAGGACTTCCTTCACAACTGTGCTGTATGTAATTTTAATTTGTTAAAAACTCCATAAAATTTCAATACATTTTACTTCTCTTTATATGCATCCATGTTATTAAAAACTGTCCATAAAATTTCAATAAATCTTACTTCTCTTTATATACATCCATGCATAGTGTTGAAAATTCTAATTGTACTTTAAACAAATTTTAATTTCAGCTACCTTTTTTTAACAGTAAAAACGGATGTCATTTGAGTAACTACTTTTTTTTAACAAATAATCTTCCTCTTTAATCCTTTTTTTGGGGGGCCAGGGGATAGGTCTTTTAGATATATACCTCAAATCTATTTTTCTGTTACAAAATAATGTGGAACGCATTGGAATCTCTCAAAATGTTAAAAAAATAATTTGAAAAACAAGTAATGAGAATGCAGTTTGCAGTAGTAGGTTGTTTATTTTAGTTGCAAATGTTTCACAACCTACATTACAGTTCATGACACAAGTTAGTTGAATTACAATGTTGGTGACAGTATTCTGAATAGCATTTCAGGATGACACTTCATGCTGAATTGCATGTTTCAGTTCTGGCAATGTAGAAAGTTTCAATTCTTTCACTTGTAGACCTTTTTAAGTTTTCGAAAGCAGGTTACATGAAAATTCCGCAGTGCACTCATCAAGATTCAAACTCTGGGTCTTCTAATTGGTAACTTTATGTACATATTACCAAATACACTTCAGAAGCACTCATTAGGGAAGGTGTCTTCTCTATAATTGCACTATAATAATCCTATAATCACATTCTCATGCCTTCCCTATAATCAGAAATACACTGGAGCCAAATAGGGACGATCAGTACCTCTGGATCTTGCCAATCATACTACCTTCACCCTAGGTATCAAGCAGAAATTTCACTTCTGGTTGTGCAGTTTCAGACATTTGTCCCATTTTGCTTACAGCTCTTTTATGTAAAGACGGTGTGATGTGATGCCCCAAAGAGTCACCGCTGCACACTCACTGTGCAGGCAATGTTTACTCTAAGAAAAATGGTCCTAGAATGTGAGAACTAGTAAAATCAGATCAAACTGTCATGTGTAGATGAAATGGTGAATTGAACTTACATGCATGGATAAAAGTTACCATATTCAGGTGTGTGTATTTACATCTTCAAATATTGAAAAATGAGCTGTATCAATCACTTCATGAAATGTTGAATAACCACTATGGTTTCTGCTGAGTTTTGCCAGGGTTCAGTTGGCAAATGTTTCCCTGTCTGCTGCATCTGCTCACTTTAAATTTTTGAAGTGGTCATAGTGGTTTTCACTTTCATATAATAGAGCTTCATTCACAAAACTCAATTTGCCAAAGGTAAGATAGTTTGTGCTTTGTGATTTTTCAATAGCGTCAGAATGAAAGCTTAACCAAGCAGTCAGATCTTTTATTGTTAGTCACATTTGCACCACTAGTATGGGAAATTTTTTACATATTATCATCTGTACTTCTAAATTTAGCATTACTTGATATTGCATTGTACATTTTCTAGTTCATTTAGTGTTTTAATGTTATTTTATGTGGAATACTTTTGCATTAGTATGTATATTTATTTCAGACACATTTTGCATTAGTTGAACTAATCTCTTTAATTTCTTCATTAATGCGCTTTCAATGATTTCCGTGTCTAAATTACTTTACTTATGTTAATGCATCTGTTCTATTTTGAATTTAACTGCTGATTTTATAATTGTACATCTGGATATAGTTTGATATTGTCTAGCAACATTCATACAGTGCTCATAACAGTACCTTTACATTAACATGTGACTTCGTGCTGTGTGGTAAAGTGGTTTTATTTACACTAGTGATCAACAAATTTAAAGGTAATGAGAAAAAGTATTCTCATTAAGTTAATGTTGTCACCAATGCCCAATTCTGTAATTATTTATGTTAATTAAATAATGTGTGCAATGGATGTATGTTGGAATTCTGGTCTGTAATGTTGTTTAAATGTAATGTGGTGTCGGAGAGTGAGAGTGGTTAGTATTTAGTAGCTATGGCTCAAAGGCATCATTTAAGTGAAAGTCATTCAGCAGTCTGGTGAATAATTGGTAGATCTAGGGATGTCAAACACAAATGGAGGTTGTCCAAGATTTGAATATATCTCAAAGTGTCATATCAAGAGTTTGGGTCTGCTTTGTAATATGCACTGTTTCAGTTGATAGACAGCCTGGTCAAGGGCGTCCAAGAGCAACAACTGCCTCAAAAGACCGTTTTCTCATTGTTGGCTAGAAGAAACCACGAAGTAACTACAATGAATTTAGACCTTCAGGCTGCCACAACAAATAGAATTAGCTGCTCTACTGCTGCACGAAGGCTTAACGAGATTGGACTATATGCGAGAAAACCAACGGTTTGTATCCCACTCACTCCAACTTCCTGAGAGGCCTGTTTAAACTATTGCTGTTGTCATGTTCAATGGAGCTAAGACAACTGATCCCTAGTGTTGTTTACTGATGAGTCCAGATATAGTCTGAACAGTGGTTCTAGACATATTTTGATCTGGAGAGAGGAAGGAGTATGCAACTTGCCTTCCCGTGTGCTGGAAATATCCCATTTTTGCTAATGGATGACAATGGTTGGCGTCATCGAGCGTGTATGGTGTCAAAATTCTTGCATACAGAATATATCACTTGAGTGAATTGGCCATAGCAGATGAATTTCTTATTAATGATATTATTTCTTATGTTCTTTTCAGTAAAGTGATTTTATATCTGAAACCTGATTTTTTTAATCAAATTATCTTTGTTTTATGACTGTTTTTTCATGTCAGTATAGATGAAATTTCATTTTAAAATGAATTTTCAGTTTGATATTCCTGGTTGGAATTATAAGCCTGTTATAATTCCAACCATAATAATATCGTGGTTAAGCTGATTGATTGTGCTTCCAATGTAAATGCGCTTTAACATTTCATTAAGTTTTTGTATACATTGCAGGAATAATGTTATGATGATTCATGATTATATAAAATATTGGGAATAATTATTAATATTTTAATCTGTAAGTTAAAAGATTGCATGTAATTTTGTATTGCAGCCTTACATGAGATTCCTTCAGAAAGGTCTAAGCTTTTGTTTTTTAATTGAATTAGTGCCTTATAAAAGTTTTTTTGAATGAACTCATTCTTCTCAGCTTCACAGTTTGCCCTTTTATTTCTTTAATTTCATTTTTTGTGTGTGCATTATTTGGTAAGCTTAAAGAAATACTTTTTCTTACCAAATGCACATGATATCTGTCAGTCATAAATTTGTAATGCGAACTTGTTCGTCAGTGCCTAGTGCACTATGTATTTATGCGTAACTGGAATATGAGCTGGTCTTGTTCATGACCATGAAAGGGTTAAAAGCAGAATAAAATACCCAGTTATTTTAGGATATCAGAAATATCAAAATATTTTTTCTTAGGTCAGCATAATATTGGAATGGGGCTATAGTGCATATAAAACTGAATCAAAAGAAGTTAAACTTGTTATTAGCTGTTTAGTTTGAATAGTTTAAGAAACAATGTTGATGAAACAGATAACTTCATTAGGCATGTGATTGAATTAATTTCAAGACAAAATAAAGGTGTCTTGTTTTGAAGATTATAAAATAAAACTGTTTCATGGACCTTGCAAAAAACAGGGGGGGGGGAGATTTTATAATTTTTTTTTAGTTAGTTTCTTGTTACAGATTTAACTGATCACAAGTAGTGAGTTATGGTTGTATTTTTTACTTGTCTGTGTTTGGCAAAATATTTTGTTTTAATGGAGACAAGAATCTTATCTGATCTAAATGTTGATCAACTCATGTTAAGCTTCTACTGAAACCTTTCATGCTATTTTGAAATAATTTTCCTTTGCAAGAATAATATTTTAATGATTGGCTTATTCTCCTTCTTTTTTAGATAACTGTACTTCCAGCTTCAGTCAGAGATCTAACTCATCTTACAGAGTTTTATTTATATGGCAACAAGTTGACAACTCTTCCCCCTGAAATAGGTGGTTTGGTCAATTTAAAAACTCTCGCTTTAAGTGAAAATTCATTGACAAGTCTGCCAGACACCTTAGTTAATTTGAAAGAGTTAAAAGTTCTAGATCTGAGACACAATAAGCTGAATGAGGTAAATTATATATTGGTGTTTGTTCAAAGTCTGTGACACTGCTCAGATATTTCTTAAGTGGTTGATTTATATTGGTAGATTTTTTTAGTTTACAGCCGAGTGTGTATACCTACTACAGGTTTGGCTAAACTTCATGTTTGTAAGAACAATGTATTTAAAAGTTATAAATTGATTTTTGTGGCATTTGAAAGAAGTTAAATAGTTTCAGAACAGAAAACATTTCAAGCAAACTAATAAGACTTTGCATTTATTTTAAATAGTGTAATTAAGCCTCTTATTTATAAATACAAATAATTTTTTGTTACTGTAGCTCAGTATGCTTGTGAACATATTCTAATGATATGTGAATTTTAAATTTCTCTGCGGTATATTGAATCCTTTGCAGAAAATCCAGCATTTTGTACTCGTTTCCTATGTTTCTTTCTTAATTAAAATTGTGAAATGATTTTTAATAGAAAAAAAGGCTGAAATCATAAGAAAAGCTCGGGAGGCACTCATAATAATATAAAAAGCATTTTGTTTGAATGAAGAATTATGCAGTAATTTGGCAAAACCATCAATTTTTATTAATATTAACCCATATACAGTTCTTAGGAAGAATGAAAACAAGTAAGTTGGAACTGCACATACTGGAAAGAAATTGATATAATGATTTTTTAAAAGTATCCTAAAATAATCTGTCAGCTTAACTTGATTAAAAGTAGTTTGGTGTAATTTTTTTCTACCAGCTGATGGGAAGATCAACATATATGCATAGAAAGATCAAATTAACTTAAATCAATTATCATTTGTTTTGTAACTGGTGGCTGTTCCAGAAATAACATAGCCACAATAGTAAGTCACAGAAAATGAACTACTTATCTTTTCTTTATTTATTTAAAGATCAGGTGCATGCTGTATATTTCCGAATTATTTTGAAATTATTATAATGAAAATGCAATTTTAAAGTATTTTAATTTTGAAAAAAATTATACGTTATCAGAAAAGTGTGGTATATTTGTGACAATATTAGCTTATATTGTAATTATATCTATGCTGTAACTCATCTAGGGCAAGGAAGGGTTCTTAAATTTTAAGTTCTAGAACTCTTTTCACATGTTGTATATTTTGCCAGACCTATATCTTAACTACAATCATTACTTTGAAAACGAAATCAGAAAACAAATTTAAAGTATGCAGAATCTCGTGCTAACCTCTGACTATTTAATCATGGATATTAGATCAGTGAGTCACAGTTTTAAGTATTGGTAATCCGGAAAAGTCCACTTCCCTTAAAAAAAAAACGGTTTTATTAGAAATGGTTGATATAAAAGAATGTTGGTGAAAAGTGAGCAAAAATTCTTTTATTAATTGCTGTTCCATTAAAATTCCAAATAACCAGTGAATCGACATTGTGCAATTTATATCTTTATACTTTCAGTAATTTGTGATAAAAGATCAAGTAACTTAAAATTTTATCTGAGAAAACTGGTAACCAGATAAAAGCCTACAAATATGATTGCTTACATGACAGATATCCACATGGATATATAGGCCATGAGTAAGAAAACAATTTATCCATTTTTCAGTTAATGCAGAGCAAATTAGGCCAAAATTTGGCATTTCATATGTTTCAAAATTGAAATAAATTGTTAAAATTAAGCATTTTATTTGTTTCTACAAATTTATATACATTCCTTTTCTTAAAAATATGTGTAGGTGTATTGACTGAAGAAAATCATCATTTTATGGTTCAAATTAGAAGAATTACAGTCAATAGTCAAAACTTTTTTCCAAGAACATGCATTACTCTCTAATTACACAGCTCAAAAGAGAGTTCGTTGTTTTTAGAGTTTGTGATGAAGTTATGTTCACTAACACAGGGTTGCCACGCTACCTGGAAAACCAGAAATAGTCAGGGAAATCGAAAATGGACCAAAATATTCAGGGAAAAGTAGGGGAATTTAAATATTTTGGTCAAAATCTGGAAAAGTTAAGCAATTTCATAAAGCAATGCCCCCAAAAAACTGAGTTTTGTGCTGGAGTTGGAAGCGATAACTTTCTTGGCGAATTTTCTTTCATGTGAGCGTCATTTGGGCAGCTGGCATAGAGCCAATTTCACAGCTCCAATGAGATTTTCTTTGAGAAATGAAAAGCAAGTTTCCAGTAACCTCAACAATCATCTTGCATGCACATATGCAGTGCATGGTGAACTAAAGAAAATAACGTTTCTTGTGTAAAATAAAATCTGTTTAATCCTAGCATATGGTACCATGGAGGTTAGGATAGCTTCCATGTATTCTAGTCTAACCTCCATGTATGGTACATAACAGATTTGGCAACATTGATGAGCAATAAATGGGTCGTTTTGGTGTTGGCGTCAATTTTCGAAATTGTGCCAGGGCCGTAGCGTATACTAGGATTTTACTGCAAAATCTTTTGAAATTTTTTTTCTCCCATTTTAATAAATGCCTTATTTGTCATTTTGCAGTAACATAAAAAATAGTAATGAATCATCTAGGCTAACGATTAATACTTGCAAAAATATCGCTGAATTTCAATTTTCAATTATTTTAATGTTTCTAAATTTATTTATTATTAGTAAATAATACTTTCAAATTTCAGGAAATTTTTGCTGGCATAATCCTGAAACTAATTCTAGCGGTATGATGCCATAACATCACGAAATTTAATGCACATATTTTTGGCTTATGTATGCTGCTAAATAAATATAAAATACCTGAATTTATTTTAAAATATCATTAAATAGATTTCTTTCTTTCATTTAGCTGCAAAATGTCTGGAAAAAAAAAAAAAGACATATTTTTATCCAGATTGGGCGGATTCTAATCTCAATCTTCAGTGGAGAAAACAACTTATTTTGTAGTTATAACAGTAATGCTTTGGGGATTTTATATATATATACGATAATACAGTTATTAAAATGTACCTATTTTGTTTGCGCACGATAGGTGATGTTATAATTCAATACACTCTGTTAATATACCAACACATTATTTCAAAGATAATCACCAGCTGAAATAATTGAGTGAATATAAGAGTGATTATTGAATTATATGGAAAGTTGAGATATTGGGAGGCAAGTTAATGGGATTCTACTGTGTATATTGTTAGAAAAGGTTTATTTTTACCTCATACATGGTGACACACAATAATGGGAAATTTTTAAATGTGTAGTGGCAGCACTGCAAGACAGTGACTCCGAGCAAGTAAACACTCTGCCGTTTTAGTAATCATGAATCAGGAAAACGGGCAACGGACACAAATCCTAATTATTCACAAATCTTGCAAATCCTAATGAAGTTCCTAAGCGCCCTTTACACTCTAGTTAGGTGACAGTATTGTGTGATGTTTCCTTACATGGGATCACTGGACATTATTTTAAAAATGAACAGGGGATCACAGTAATTGTCAGTGTGGATCGTTATGTGAAGATGTTACAATTTTCATTATACCTGGAATTGAACAATTTTCCACACGTTCAAGAAATCTAGTTTCAACAGAATGGAGCCACATCACACACTGCACGCCAATCAATGGAAGCTGTGTGCGAATTGTTTGGTATCTGTATGATCTCAAGATTCAGTAACGTTGCCTGACCCCCAGATCGCCAGATTTGTCTGTTTGTGATTTTTTTTCTTGTGGGGCTATCTCAAGAATAAAGTGTACATGACTCGACAAAGAACTATGGATGAGTTAAAACGGAGAATTCAAGGTTAAATTCCAGCTGAGATGTTGCAGTGGTCATTGAGGGATCTCAGCAGCAGATTTCAAGAATGCATTCGTACAGGAGGATGCCATCTAAAGGCTGTAACTTTTAAAAAAGATAATTCCATTAATGTTTCTTAAATGGCAAGTTTTTAACGCTTCAATTAGTATGAATAAAATTTTTTCTTCCATCATTCTGGGTTTTATTGGATTGTTAAAAAGTCTCCCCCCCCCTTTTTGTGTGTGTGTCACCCTGTGTGTACCTTCAGTCAGGATGCGACATAGTAAAATTCCAATAATGTGTAAATGGCTAGATTTCGCATTCAGTTTTAAACGTTTATAGACAAAATCTTAATTTTCAGAAAATTCAGTATGGCAAATTTATCAGCATTTTTCTTATGTATATATGCAAAAATAAATATTTGTACATCATATTTAAGCATATTTTGTGCAAAGAAGCAAACTTATTTTATTGCTGAAATAATGATATTTTCTTGCCTGCACCGGTGCTCTCTCTTTGAATGATGAATTTTAGGGGTTTTTTTTTCCCCTTTAGATAAATTCTTACTTTTAAGGGTATATTCCATTGTCTTTTAATATTAATTTTGAATGTATGTGGTTAAAATTATCTGTCATGCATCAACAATTTAACTAACTACAACTTTACAGCCATTGCTTTCAAATAAAAATGCACTTCATAGCTGTTTTGTTTACTTTCCATCTGCTTACAAATTTTGGTTTTTACAACAAAAGCTCTATTTAATGAACCAAAGAGCTGCATGAAGCTCACAAGCTATTGTTTTAATTATGTTGGTCAATACTTCTAGTAATAATTTATATCCCCAGAGTTGCCAACTCTCCCGATTTCCAACGGTTCTCACGCCAACCTGGTTTACAATATATTTCTCCCGACTTTATTCGTAAAATTTCTCATGATTTTTATGTAGTTTGGTTTAATACTTTATTATTTGCATCCCCAAAAAAGTGATTTGGTCTGTCTGAAAGCACCTGGTTTTTCTCTAGACTGCATAGAAAACCAAAGTAGTTTCATCAGTGGGAAATTATGGTGCATTTCTGCTTTGTGAGTGAGAGCACGTATCCGAAAGCGTCATGTTCCATTCTCCAGTGAGTATCGAGTGTCACTGCATGTCATCTGGCAATGAGCATAAAACAAGATTGAGAATGTTATTTCATTCATCTTGTCGTTAACCTGTGTGAACGTACGTGCTTTCAAGAAATAGTTTAAGAAATTGCAATATTTCGTATTAGTTATGTGTGCGGAAAAGGTAAAATATACTCAGGTACTTTTCAACAATTGTCAACAGGTGGCTTTCCTTCTAATAATTCCTCAAGGAAATGTAATGCCATTTGCGATGTGTATCTTTGGTCATTGCGGTTTTTCGATTCCGTGTTCCGTGCGGTGGAAGGGCTGATGTTGTCAAACGTGTTCATGCACAAAAACAAGGATAACATGAGTTCTATTGAAAAAAAAAAGTTAATCTTTTGAGCGTCATAGGTTTGCAAGTATGTATCCCTATATTAAACGTTTTAATAGTGGTTGTAATAACATTTATTAATTAAAGAAATGCAGATGATTATTCTTGAAAAAATTGCTTTTGAACACTAAAACCTTCTTTTTCCACCCTATTATATTAGTTCATTGAACACCTAAATCCATAATTTTATTAGTACTTTCCCCTTTGTCTAGTCTTTTTAAAGTATCCAGTTTCATTTCTATTGTCATGTTAATTTTTCTTTTCGTTTCACGTATTCACTTGCATAGAGTTCGAAAAATTGGTTATTTTGCATTTTGACTAAATTCTTAAAAATATATAAAAATGCTAATAAATTCATTAATCAAAATTTTAGAAACTTTTCTGAGAGTTTTTTCCCCCCTCTTTTTTAGATTCCCGAGGTTGTGTACAAGCTTACTTCATTAGTCACACTGTATTTGCGCTTTAATCGTGTTCGAATTGTGGGTGAAGAAATCTCTAATCTAACAGTAACTATCAGATCTTTTTTATATGAAAAAATTCTTTTTCTTATTTTTGTGTAATATTTTTTGCTTGCTAATTTGTTTTCCTTTTATAGAATCTCACCATGCTCAGTTTGCGTGAAAATAAAATACAGGAGCTTCCAGCTGGTATAGGGAAACTGACACAACTGGTTACATTTGAAGCTTCTAACAATCATCTGAAACATTTGCCTGCAGGTAACATGCTTTGTAAATTGACTAAAATAATATTTTTTTCCTTGTTTGTACAGAGCTGGCATGGGGAATCGGGAAAATTTCAGTTGATGCAAAATGCGCAAATTTGTGAATGGCACTTATTCATTACTGTAGTTGAAGATAAACCTTTTAAAAGTAGGTTTCATTTTGATGCTCTGCTGGCCTGCTGAGCGAGCTTTTGATGCTCACTGTATAGTCTCCTGGGGGGGGGAAAGCAATTATTTCTTTTTTATTTTAGTCTTTCATTGGTGATTGGAAGAATACACTTGTGTGCCTGAGAAGGATTTTCCTTTACCCACTTACGGAAATTGGTTGTTAACTTAATTGCTGAGTTGGAAATGGCCTGTAACAAGTGTCCACTTGCCGTTAAAAAAACTTGGTATCATTGCTAACCTTAGCCTACATCTGTTTGCAGATAAATATGCCTTATGCAGCACACTGTCTTAAGGATTTCATTTCTGTGCAAACTGTAACTTCTAGGAATGGAACTTATGCAATATTCTTTATTCACTTCTTCACCTCTACTACAGTGTTGATGCATGTTGTTGAACACATTAGCAAAGGCTCTTCATGGCACCTAAGGTCTTCCTTTTCAGGACAAACCCGTTTCTTCAAAACATGCCACCATGTTGTAATTGTATGAACTGATGAGACACAACTATGACATCATAGCTGGCAATAAAATTAAATATCCTCTGTGTGTACATGAGACTGCTGTGTTCATAAAGCATCTTCACAGCAAGCACATTTGTACCACCTCGCCACTCCCGTACTGCTCAGTGGCAAAGCTTTCTAAATAATAATGTGTCAGTCCCAAACAGTTGTTGGTGCTACATAGTTGCCATTATGGCATTCAAAATTTCCACTTTTCCTGCAGCATCCTGTATTTTTTTTATTGTTTTATTTTTATCGTTTTCTGATTAATAAAAACATACAGCTTGGCGTTTTTTTTACTTCATTAAATTGTTAGAATTTAATGTAATTTGTTTAATTTGTTAGAATAATAAAATTCAACAATTTAAATAAAAATTATTGCTGAATTTTAGGGGGCGCAAGTCTTGTGAGGAAACGAGTTTGTGTAACTGTTAATAGTTATTAAATCTTATCTTTTTCCCTCCCTAGAAATAGGTAATTGTGTCCAGTTATCAACATTAGATGTCCATCATAATGAATTGGCTGACATTCCTGACACAATAGGAAACCTTGTGAATCTGACCCGCCTTGGCCTGAGGTAAGTAAGCTGTACTGTAGATTTTCAAATACTTTGATTTTACTTGTGCCATGCGTTCAAAAAATGGGTGCATAAACTAATTTTTAAAACTGAGGAACAGAGCCTAACATGTATGCACTCACACACACACACAGATATTCTTTTAAAAAAGTTTGATGCGAGAAAAGGGTTCGGTATCCTAGATGTAAACAAATGTTTGCAAATTTATTCAGTATTTTCTTAATGTTATTAAAGAAATCACAATTGCTGGATTTTCAGTTTTTCAAATAAGTAGTCCACTGCTGTTAATAATCATTTTTAAGAATTGAGCAAAAACTAAATTCTGCTTTAGACATTTTTGAAAATGTGGTTCTTAATATTTTAGTATATTTAGTAAGTGACCTATTTCAGTAACTTTCTTTACTTGGCATCCATTTCAGTTTCAAACAATGTAAATAGTAGCTGACTGTAAATTAAAATTAGTTTATAGATGCATTTAAAATCAGGTCATTTGTAATACAGTAGAAGTCCGGAAATCCGCAATGCTTGGGACCAGAGGTTGTGCAGATTTTAGGATTTTGCGGATTTCAGGACAGAAAAGCCAAATCATAATATTCTGACTAAAAGTGCAAAATAAATAAGGCATATTAGATACATTTTCTTAAATTATTATGTACAATAATGTACATTATTACATTATTTTATTATATGCTTTAAATTATTACATATATATATATATATTTATTATATTATTCATTTATATTAGTGATTACAGGAATATTTTAAATCATTAAAGACATACAATACAGACGTGTAAAAATAAGGGATACTAATAAAGTATAAAATATTTTTTTACTTGTTTCAAACATTTTTCTGATAGAGGTTTGTTTTAAAACTTAAGGTGCTCCAGAGTAAGTTTTTTTTTTTTTTTTTTTGTAAATTCTACAGGGTCATAATCTCTTGCTCTGTAGCTTTGTTGTTCTAAATGTTTTAGGCATTTTTCACCATGCTCCAAACCTCATTAAAAGATATTTTCTCACTCCTATCAAATTCATTATCTGTGTCGGTATCGGAATCATTTTCTTGCTGTGGCGACTTCAAAACAGAACCAATGATTCTATCATCGGTTATCTGATATGCCAGTGTTGGCTCATCTGAACACATCATCCATACTAAGATCTTTTTTCTGCCACTAACACAGAATCATTATTATTCGGTAATTATGATATCATTATTGGATAAATATTTTTTCTTCGGTATTTCATTCTCCATTCTGCGGTTTCTGGAACCCATAAATTCAATGTTTATATTTTGAGACGCAGTGTGGATTTCAGGTCGGCGGATTTTTGGTATTTGACTGTACCAACACATAAGAAAGGTTGTAGTCATTAAATATTTTGTACATGCTAATTCATCAAATGTTGGGCATTTCCCAAAATGTCTTAATGTTGTGTTAATAACATGTTTCACTTGGAGCTTTCTAGAAATGTCATGTAACCCCATGAATTGCACTGCCTGCCGTCTGACAATACAAACTGATTTGAGATTTCAAATAGTCAGTTTGAAATTTCTCTATCAATATTTCTCTTTTTCCATAAAAGTATCTCCTCTTATAACCATACTTAGGAAAAAATATTTTTTGAAAACAAGATTTTTTTGCTTGGAATAAAATAAGCATCGAGAATTTTTTAACACCTTCATGTCATTTTCTAGATTGATAATATTAACTAATGGTTCTTAATATGTTTCCTTGTTTCAACAAAACTAACTGGCTTAACATTTAGCCAGCCAGCAATGATTACGCTATAATACATAGTCAATTGACAAATTAACCTTACCAAAAACATATAAATGATGCAGTTGGGTTCAGAAATGACTGGGCCAAAGTCATTGTAAAGGACGACTCCTTCTTAAATTGCTTGACAAGTTTCACAGTGTTCTCATGAAAGTCTTGGTCCTTCCCTAGATTGAATAATTGAAATGACAGTGTAAAATTTATTCTAGACTAGAACTATTCAATTTCAAAGGCTGCTTGTTAATGACTTAACAGTAATGTCACACACTGCATCGACAGCTGTGAAAATGACTGGATTGAAAAGATGGACATAAAGGACGACTCATTCCTGGGTTAGCTCTCTCCTCATGAAGGTCGCGGTCCTACCCGAGTTTGGATAATTGAGCAAAGTAAAATCTGTTCTAGCTTAGCACTGTACTATTTTAAAATTCAAAGGAAGGCCATAGAAGTTCAGCCTTCAGGAATCATGCAATATCCATTTATAATTCTTGAATAACTGTTTTTTCATTTGTCCATTTGTATTAGCCACTCCTAGCATGTCTGTTATGTAGTTTTAAGCAGTTAAGCCCCGTTCACACCAACGCGGTCACGCGTTCGGGTGTAAAGCGTTGACCAATCAGAAGCGAGCTCAGAGGCGGCATTTTCCGGACGAACGGAGAACGCGTGAGTTGACTTAACTTCAACTTTTCGACGCTTCACACGTGAGTTTCAAGCATCTCGTTTCAAACGTCCAGTTTATACCACGGTTTTTAAATGTTTGCACTTCCAAAAATTCTTCGTGATGAAAAAAAAAAGTCAAATGACCTAATCTTAATAAAAATTTCAGGTAACAATAAAAAAATGCACATGCTAATAGAATAAATAGCTTTATAAATTATTCAAAGGAAAATTCTCAAGTTAGCAATAATAAACCTTAATAACGAACCATAAATTATACATGGTTGATAATTTTTTCAGAATAATCTAATGCAATAGATTGTTGCAAGAAAGTAGTGATGGATTTCGAAATTCCAGATTTTGAATTTTTCTTAAAATATAACTACATCAATGTAAAGTTGCTCTTGTTGCCTAGTGGATAAACGTTGGCTTCTTGAGTTAAAGATTTTGGATTCAAGTGTCACCAGGAGTGGTGTTGTAATGCAGTTGGTATTTTAAAACAAATATTTACAGAAAAAATTATCACTAGTTTCAGAATAGGCCAGATGCTTCTTCAGTTTCCTGAAGGTGAAGTGTGAAAATCACGTTTACTCGCACGGTACCTTAGCGCGGAGGTAACGCGCTCAAGTAGAACATTCAGCGAGTACTAGAGAATTGTATTGCGGATTCGGGCCTTCCTTTTTCCTACCTTTGATGATACGTATACAATATTTTTTTAAATACCTACCAGGACTTTTTTTGGGGGGGGGGAGACACAAGAAGCTTGCATTTATTTTTTCATTTAATTTCATTTCATTCATCATTCATGTAAATCTAATTTTCGCTTGGCATTGTGTGCATTATCCTTCTTTTGACAACGAGCAATTCATAAAATGATCTGATTACTGTGATCTGATTCTATTTCGGCTGACACGAGACTAGCAAAAGCGATACTGGTATTAGTATAAAGTTGCTGTTTCATCTAATAGGAAATTTAGTAAGTTCTGAATTTTAAACGAGCGGTGACAAGTAAACTATTTGTTTAAAAAAATTAAGGAAACTGTTATTTATACAGAAAAGAAAACTCGCTAGTATGTAGCTGATTTTGTGGAATACTGCTATGCATTTTAATGGCTTCAGTGTTTGTTTTTCTTAACATGCATGACCACTTTTCGAACAATTTATATATGAACTTAACCAAAGGTCTAATCTTGATGATAATTTTTCATTAATTTAAAGAACTTTGGCATGAGCATTAGAAAATTTGCTAATTGTGGAATTCAATTTTTAACGCAGAAAAAGAAGTTTACATAAAATGAAGTTAGTTCAGCGAATTTTAGATAAAAGTGACCTTATAAAATAAGTCTTCAGGTACTGGCTGTTCATTAATATATGAATGACTAATTGAAGTAATTACTGTTACATTTAAGGTAAAAAATGTACACATAAGGCAGAAACTAAAACATTTTTTAAAAAAATTGCTGTTGTTTATTAAAAATAGCTGCTTTTTTTAAATGTGATATTTAATTTAATAATGCTGTTAAATCCTACATATATTTAAACAAAATATACTTTTTTACTGCATTATTTCAACCAATTAAGGGAAATTCATTTAAAGAAGCATTTAAGGGAAGTTCATACATCATGCAAAAACATTTATGGTATTCCAACCCATGAAAAATTTACTCTTCAAAATAGAATAATGAAATTAGGATTTTTTAATTATCATTCAACAAAACTCATAAATAAAATAAATTAGATATATACAGCGTTATATATATACAACGATCCTTTTCTAAGATATCATATTCCTGTCTTCCCAAACGATTCTTTTCTGCGATATTCTGACAAAAATTAGTGTTCTGCTTTTGAATAAATGAGGCAAGAAATTCGTCGAATTGATGAGGTGTCATGCGAAATTAATTAAAAGAAATTTCGTTTCGTTCAAGCGCATTTCTTAAATTCAATTCTATGCATCTCCTTGCTACTGTCATCTCTCACATATTAATATAAACAACTGCATTCTGCTTCTCTTACACAAAGTAAAATAAGTTTTAATCGAGCAGAAATCAAATCCATTTTAATTTTAAAATGTAATCGTAAAAAGTCAAAATAACACACAAAATTTTCACGTTTTTCCCCAAGTTTCCGACACGAAGAGCCATCTAGTTCGAGCATATGACAGCACTTAAAGCGAAAGTTGCCGCACTGGTGTGAACTGACGTACGCGGAAAGCGTTTTTTTCCGCGTTGCCGCTTTACGCCCCAACGGACTAGTGTGAACGCAGCTTTAGATAGTATTTTTGGCTAAAGTGGGAAAGTAGTGTTACAAGAAATACTTACATGAGTGTTGTAAATTTTATCATACCTGAGTGTTATCATTTATAACCTGATATTGAAGTTGGAATTTGCGTAATTGGAGTTCTGTTGTATGCGTGTATTTTTGTGTGATAAAGTATAATTTTTGTAACTTTTAGAAAAATCGAAGTATGAAGAACATATAAATTTTTCTCAGTATTGGCAAAAATATAGTCATTCATTTGAATTGTTATATTTGTGATAATTAATAATGATTATTTTTTGGACAGTAAAGTTTCCCCTAAATGACTAATGTTTTCATTTTTAGGTATAATCAGTTATCTGAAATTCCAAGATCTCTTAGTAGATGTGTAAATATGCTGGAATTTAATGTAGAAAATAATAATATATCTCAACTACCAGTAAGTCTTAGTTCATTTATCGTACTGCACATATTCATTTTTAAGTTTCTTTGATTTAAAATATCGAAGTGAAGTTTTATATCCATTGTTGTGTATTGTATTGCAGGAGGGTTTATTATCAAGCCTTTGCAATCTGACCAGCCTCACGCTCTCTCGAAATTCCTTTACTTCATATCCTCTGGGGGGTCCATCTCAGTTTTGTAGTGTTTATGTATGTCAAGTTGCTATATTTATTCTTAATTACAAATAGCTTTATTTATTTGATTTAGTTTCACTGTGAAGTTTTTATTTTATTTTATTTATTTATTTTTCAGACTGTGAATTTAGAACACAACCAGATTAGTAAGATACCCTTTGGAATCTTTTCTCGTGCCAAAAATTTGACAAAGCTTAATATGAAGGAAAATCAGCTTACAGCTTTACCTTTGGGTAAGTTGTATTTCTTTAAAAGGTGGTAGGTCATTTTTATCCACGTCATTTTGCAAATCTATTTTCTCATTTTTATTAAATTATTTTGTTAAAGTGAATTTGAGTAGGATTACAGAAGTTAATTGTAAGTGCTGATAGAAGGTGTTTAAAACTTTCGTGCAATTTGTTTTAGAGACATACGTGTTTCTATGACTTCCAGAAAACGAATGGAAGATTCTGAGCACTGGCGTGCTGTGGGGCGCATTGAAGCAGGACAGTCGATCTCAGATGTTGCTCTTTTCTTCGGCATTCATCATTCTGTAATTTCACGTTTATGGAAACAATTCCAAACTAGACAGACAGTTGTGCGAAGGTCCGTAGCCGGTCGCCCAAGGGTTACAACCCCCGCGAAAGATCGATATATTGCTATTGTAGCCAAGCGGAATCGCAGAGAAATTTCCACACGTGTGACAGCTATGGCTACAGCGTCCATTGGTAAAGCAATATCTGCAGCTACTGTACTCCGAAGATTACATATGAGTGGACTGTATGCCCGAGTACCTCGAGTTTGTGTTCCTCTATCCGTCCGTTCAAGAGGGACACGGTTAGAGTGGTGCCGGGAACATGTCTATTGGAATGTGTATGACTGGGGCAATGTCATGTTTACTGATGAGTCAAGATTTCCTCTGGAGCCAAATGACAAGCGTATATGGATATGGCGTGAACAACGAACACGAAATCAGTCCCAAAACATCACCGAACATCACGCATTCCGAGGCGGAAGCATTATGGCGTGGGCAGGGATTTCATTAGGATACCGCAGCGACCTGCACATCTTTAAACGGGGTTCTTTGACGGCGGTCCGGTATTAAGATGAAGTCCTAGAATCCATTGTTAGATTGTACACTGCAGCAGCTGACCCTACTTTTGTTTTAATGGACGATAACGCTCGTCCCCATAGAGCTGACATCGTCGATGACTACCTCAAAAGTGAAGGGATTGCGCATACGGCGTGGCCAGCATATTCGTCCGACCTTAATCCCATTGAAAATCTTTGGGATGCTCTTGACTGTGCTGAATCTTCACGTTTCCCACCTCCAGCCACTCTTATTGAACTGGAAACTGCTATACAAGAAGAATGGTGATTGCTTAATTCTGGGGTGGTTGACCACCTGAGTGAAGGCATGCTCACAAGGTGTAAACTTTGTATACCGATGAGGGGCGATCACATACCCTACTAATGTCCTTTTTTTCATTTTATGGTGTTTATTTTCACTTTGTCTCCAGTATGTCATTATCTAATAACTTAAGAAAATTTAATATTGTTTTCATTTCTGTATATAATTATTGATTTTGTTTTATACGTAAATATATATGCTAGTTTCCTGCCGAATTTTGTGTCAATCAAAGCAGTATTTGTTGATTTTTTTGCATTTTACATCTTCGTGCTTAACTTTTCGCAGTGAGTGTATTACTATAAGCACAGAAAGGGAAAAAAAAAAAACCTGGAACATATTTAACAAATTACCTGATAATAACGCTTCGACAACTAAGGTAACATGAAAATGTAAGACTGCTATAGACTGAAGATTCCAATATACTGCTAATGAGTTTGAATACGTTTGTCTGAAGTTGATGTGCTTTATAACTAGGCCTAGAGCTGCTATCTAAAAACGCTTTTGAGAGAAAAGCTATTGTTATAAATGTGTACTAAGTATATGTTTATTTTCTTGATACAAATATGCAATAACAGAAAATAAAATACTTACATGGCGAGTCAAAAACAACTAACGGTTATTGAAAAGAAATGAGAACGCCAAAGAAAAGTCAAAGTACGCGTTTTCTTGTATATTACATAAGGTCTGGATTTGCTGTGGTATCATATTTTGAATGTCACTGAAGGCAACTGACTACTCTGCTGCTTACATTACTACCATGTAAAAATGGTAGGAATGCTGTTGCACACTGAAGCATCGTCTGAAAAATTAGCTGCATATACTAGCAAATTCAGGCTTTTAACACAATAATGGGGAGGGTAACGTTACTCGTGTCCGTGACATTCCTAACGTCACACTTGCCCCCTGGGTGGTGCTAAATGAGTAACAGAGGCTATGGCTACTCTCTTTCGAAAACCGTTTAGTTCAATGGTCCTTCAATGGAATGCAGGTGGTCTTTCGGGAACTAAGTTCTCTGAATTAAAGAAAAACGTTGTGAAGAAGGACGTGGATGTCCTGGTTGTTCAGAATGCTAACATCACGGAACAAAATATAAAATATTATGATATTAAAAACTATGAAGTGTACGAAATTTATGAGAAAAGACAAGTCACCAGTTCTGTACTTGTTGCGATTAAGCAGAATTTAACATCTTTTAAAATTGTAAAACAAATGAATTACCATGCTGATGCAAAGATAGTAACTATTTCCCTTTAAAGAGATACAGTTTAAAATACAGGGTGCGTCATAAATTCTAGCAAAGTTCAAAAATTCGTAATAAAAGAAGGAATGCACGGAAAAATTTTCTGTTTGCGTCAATATGGTCAGAAAGACATTGGATTTTTTTCCATGTAAAAAAATGTTTCCAAAAGTAACCGACAGAGGGCGCTCACACGTCATACTGAAATGTTTTATGCAAATCAGGCGATCAATAAAATACTTGGCTGGAAACGGATCCGTCATTCGAAGTCGGCAGCATGCTTTCTTTACCAGATCGGGCATTGGTGGTTAAATTGTTCTACAAGAATGGTGAATCCACAACTGTTACATTGTGAAAGTTTCGTGCGGGGAAAGGACTGAAGGCGGAAAAAAGCCCTATTTCATTGAATGGGATACGGAATTTAGTATGACGTTTTGAGGAAACGGTGAGTTTGGAGGATCGTCAACGAAGTGGCAGACCACCCTTGAGAGCAGCCCGTGTCCATGTGGTACAAAGTGTGATCAAAGATATGGCAGCCGAGACATCAACGGGGAGTAGCAGTGCTCGTGAAGCTGAGAGAAGAACGGGGATTCCGGAAGCGTCGATTCGACATATTCTGCACGGAATGTTGGATCTGTATCCATACAAAATCCAGCGACTTCACCAGTTATTACCGGCAGATACAGATGCAAGACAAAAGTTTGCTACATGGGCGCTGGCACAAATGGAACGTAACCCACAATGGTTGCTGAACGTCATGTGGACGGATGAAGCCCACTTTTCACTGCTTGGTGATGTCAATACGCAAAACAGTCGTATTTGGACGACGTCAAACCCTCGTGAGTACCAGACCCAGCCACTGCATTCTCCTCGTGTGACTGTTTGGTATGGTTTCACCGCATCTTTTATTCTGGGCCCTTTCTTTTTTGAAGAACCCTGTCCTGTATCCAGTGTGAAAACCTGTACAGTCACTTGCAGCACGGTATCTTACGCTGTTGCGTGACCACGTTGTACCTGCATTGCAGGAAAGACATGCGTTACCTGTTGTTCATGCAGGATGGTGCCCCGCCCCACATTTCACGCGATGTGAAGACATTCCTGTTGGAATCTTTCACCGAAGACCGAGTGATAAGTCGCGGTTGTAAGATTCAGTGGCCCTCAAGATCACCAGACTTGACCCCGGCAGATTTTTGGTTGTGGGAATACTTAAAGTCTCGTGTGTACCGAGGCTCCCCAACCACACTGGTGGAACTGAAAAATGCCATTCGACTGCCATCGATGGCGACATGCTACACTCCGCTGTAATGGGCGTAGTGACGTGCCTCACTTGCCTATTATCTTGTGGTGGTGGTAATGTTGAACATATGTTACTTTAAAATAGTAAATGCATAGTGTCTTGTTATTGTGATCTGTTTGATTGTCTGTTTCTGTTTGTGTGATTTGCATTAAACATCTCAGTATGACGTGTGAGCGCCCTCTGTCGATTACTTTTGGAAAAAAATTTTTTTTTTACACGGAAAAAAATCCAATGTCTTTCTGACCATATTGCCGCAAACAGAAAATTTTTCCGTGCATTCCTTCTTTTATTACGAATTTATGACTCACCCTGTATATGGAATCTATAGTCCTCCAAATTATAAAAATTTAAATTTGGACAAACTGGTGGAGACATTCTATCATCTTGGATGACTAACGCCGCTATCTCTAACTGGGCTTGTGCATATTATAATCATGTCGCAGAAATGGTGAAGGAATATGCGGATTCAAATTCACTGTTCATCTTATATAATGAAAATGATCCTAAGACTTTTATATACTATAGTGGAAAATTGACAAACAGAGACCTGACTATGATTACTTCAAATATTGTTGACAACTGGAAGACATTTGTGTTAGGTGAGCCAGGTAATGGTAATCCTACTAAAAAGAGAATATTCCAGTACGAAGAGGAATATTCCAGGAGGACGTTCCTTCAAATTTAAACCTTTTTGGAATGTTGAGCTTTCCGTACAAAGAAAAACGAGAGATAAGGCCAGAACAGAAGCAGATAGGACGGAGTGGAAGACCCCAGAGGAACAAAGGCAGACTGTTATTAGATAGAGAAAGAAGCATGCATTGATGAAACGAAATTCATTGAGGTCAAAAAACAGTCTTGGAATGACTATCTAAACAGAATGGATAAGAGAACAAATGGAGAAAGAGCTTATAAACTTTTGAATACATTAAGCTATAGAAAAAAGTTAAGTTAAACCACCCTATAAAGATTGGAGACATGGCACTAACAGTTTCTACAGGCATAGCAGAGAAATTCAATAAACTCTTCTTGAATAAATCTACCCACAGACCACAGAGTGGCGGAATTAAAATGGCAAAAGAGCAACTAATGCCCTAACTGCAGCTCAAACGAAAATCTTTAATGATAACTTCTCAGTAGAGGCAATAAAAGGGGCTATAAAATTCTTAAAGATGAAGAGACAACCGAGTTCAGACAATACATTTCCAGAATTTTTATAACATCTGAGACAAACGGCCCAAAATACCCCTTCGACAATCTACAGTACATATTTTGGAACAGTAACATTAATATTCCAATTGATTGGGTCAAGTCTATGGTTATACCTATCCATAAAAAAAGATAACCAATAGAGCACTTTGACTCGTATAAACCTCTATTTATGACTTCAGAATAGGCAGTAACGTTCGAGCGAATGTTGGCTAGTAGACTAAAATCTTTTCTGGAAATTGCTGAAATTGTAAAGGAGCAGGATGGTTTTAGGAATGGTATCTCCACCTTTATCATGAAATTTGTTCGTGCCATAAAAATCAGTCTTTAATTCTAAGAAAAGCTCATCAGCAGTATTTGTGGCTTTCCAGGAGGCCTATCATACCATTTGTAGGAAAAAACTCCTAAGAAAATTAGGAAAACGAGGAAAAGAAGGCAAAATGCTGGACTGCATTGAAAGATTTATAATTCAGAGATGGGTTAAGACTAGTTGGAACAATAATAGAATCCAAATACAGGCAGTCTAATATCAGCCTTCCACAGGGTTTAGTTAGTACCCCCATACTCCTCAACATTTATGTCGATCTCATCAAGAAATCGAAAGAGGTTGGGAATATCCAAGTGAGTATGTTTACTGATGACCTAGTGATATGGACGGAAACTAGTAACTATTGAAACTATCAAAGACAGAAATAGCAACTTGAGAGTAATATGAATAAAGCTCTGAAGACCCTTCAATCTTGGCCATGAATAATCACAAGATCATCAATAAATCAAAAACTATGTATCAGTTTTTTACTTTGAGACATGAAGTACCTGATTTGTATTTAGATAACAAAACTAAATGGAAGGAGCTGAACAAAATGCATCGTGGTTATAATGGGCAGTTAATTTTTTCGGAGCAGATCAGACACACTGTGATTAGGAGTTGAAAAACGATTGCGTGTCTTAGAGACTGGCTGTTGCAAAATGGAGCTGCACCCAGGTCACTAAATCTCACCTCCTACATAAAACCAGTTTCTAAGTATGGTAGTGAAATTTTGAGTTTAGGCTGCAAAGACGAAGTTGGAAGTCATTCTGGGCGGGAGAGAGCATAAAATAAAACCACCTTTATCACAGGGGCAGTGGTGTCAACTCCGGTAGCAGCTTTACAGTCTTATACTTCAAACACTCTGATTGCCGTTGGGATAAAAAGACAGGCAGTTTATACAGTTGCCAGACTGAAAAAAACCTCGTGAGGCAAGTTGCATGCAGAATAGACAAGTGGACATCCATAGAACTTCGATTTTCCCAGTCGAGATTTGTGAAGGCCTTTTAGATCATTTAAATCTAAATATACCTCTTGGAAGTATTTGTATACTTGTTGACCCACTGGAAATTTTGGAAATACCCTATAATTTAAAACTGGAAACATTAAAATTGAAAACAGAAAAAAGATGCACTAGAAATTATTCTAAAAACAAATGTCTTGTTACTATTTGGATTAATAACTATCTTGAATCGAAATGAATACATGTATATGCAGATGGCTCTAGAATGAAAAATGCTACTGGTGCAGGTGTGTATTGTAAATTGTTTTCACAGTAAGTCCCAGTGGGTCAACATTTTTCAAACTTTGAGCGGGAAGTTTTATGGTCCTTTTGGCTGTGTCTAATTCGAAATCTAGAATTGAGTTTTTTACAAAGAGGTAATGAAAAAGCAGATTGCTTGGCAAAAATGGGTTAAGCTATTTACTGAACAGAGTTCCATTCCTTCGGATTCCTTAAGAAGAAGCATTCGAGAGAATCTTATGCCAGCTTACAACACAGAACTATCAATTAAATCAAAGGGTAAACTCTGGGAGAATATCAGGAATCATTGTAATGAGTTCAGTCGCAGGCCACGCAGAGAGGTTGTGGCTAATTTCACACTGAGTACAGGAAACAACTGCTTAGCCGAACATCTCAGCAGAATAGGCATATTGACTATATAGCCAATGCCATGTTTGCAAAACAGATACTATGATTAAAGCAGCACTTGCTCATATGTCCTGATATTAACCCTAAGGTACAACATAGCGATGATGTTCTGCTGTACCCCTCTAATCACTGAAGATTTTCAAGATTTTAATTGCAAAATATTTATGTCTTAATTTGTTGGTAATGTAAGGACTTGAATTTCAGTGTTGTAATTCTTTTTAATATTTTGGTGATATCAGTTTTGAAATGAATGATTTTTTTATGTGTGGCGTGATGTAAATGGATTGATTTCCAAATGAAGCCATAATAAACAACTACAAAATAATGGTACGAGGACAGGTTCAGTTCACTTCGTTTGGCATGTTTGAGATAAATGGTCACAATAACGGTTTCATGTGTATGAGGTAGTCCTTGGGACTACCACAAATCAGGCCACATGACTCATCAGTTGATGCTCCCCATGACATGGTATCAGCTTCTCTGAAAAGTTTCCTAAGACCAGATATATTAGATGCATTAGCGGTTGCTGCACCTTGTTTAACTATCACTCATGGTGATGAGTTCTAGCATGCTGAAGAAATGCTTTGAGATGTACCGCTGAGCATTTAGAGAAACCTACCTCATTTTCGAACCTACAGGTGCTTTTTGTCTACCTCATTTTCAAAGAAAAAATACAAAATAATATCTAAATTATACGTCACAAAGGTTCCATACCATAGAGTCATTTAGCATTCTGGAAATGCCACTGATGATTTCATGGATTTTTCTCAAAGCCAGTATCAGTAATTCTGCTTATTGACATTTTACCGCGGTGGTAAAATGTTTTGCGAACAAAGGCTACATCTCAGCTAAGCTGTATTAGACCATGGTGACCACCACTGCAGCAGTGGCTTACAATGCGGTATTTTATATGTTCAACATTGGAAAACAGTTGTTTTCGACTTGGCCACATATTTAACAATCCACAAAAATAGTGATTGTTATTTCAAATATACCATATCTTTCTAAATTTTCTGATAATACACTGAAGTGCCGAGTTAGGGACAGACATGGCTATGCAAATTGTGTAGCACTATGTCGCATTTATGCTCATGTGAGGGCGCTGTGGTTAATTGCATATATATCTGCTATGGTTGTTCCTAATAGTCATTTCAGTTGACATTGTGGGTAAAACTTCTGATTTAGATGCCTTTAATCATGCACAAATACTAGGCGCTCGAAGCATGTGCCATTCAATTTGCTAAATCATCAGAGGGATAGGATTTTCAAGTTTGACAGCGTCAAGAGCACACAGAGAATACATGGATTGTAGGGGAAAAGCTCGCGATCGGGCAAACTGCAGAGGACAATTAGCCTTGAACGGGCATGGTATGAAATGGCTCAGTCGTACTGTGCATAGCCAGCGAAAAAGACCATTAGCTCAAATTATCACCCAACTAAATCAGGGTACCAGTCGTACACACAGTAAACAGACTGTGCAACGCTTCCCTCTCCGAATGGACTTGGGGAGCCATAAACCCATAAGAGTATCATTGGTCAGTCATGCCATCGGGCTGCACATCTTGCCTGTGAGCTAGAACACAGAGAATGGATGCTAGAGGACTGGAAACGAGTGGCATAGAGTGATGAGTCTCAATTCTAACTACTTAACGCCTATGGCAGGCTGTTAATATGGTGTTAGGCTCATGAAGCCATGCATCCTGCATGCAATTTTGGTAGTGTGTAAGGCAATGGCAGCTTATAATGGTTTGGAGTGTTTTTTCTTAGCAGTGTTTGGGATTTTTTGTACCCGTACCAATCTCCCTCGATGCAGTTCGGTATGTAGTGTTGCTGGGCGATCCATATTCATCCATTTATGTTGTCATTCACATGGAAATTGAGTATTCCAGCAAAATAACTTATCTCTCACAGGTCTCAGTTGGCTGCTACCTGATTGGATGAGCATTCCTCTGACTTCTCTGCCATGAATTACCTGCCTAGAAGCTTTGAGTTAAATCCTATTAAGTACCTTTGCGATGATGTTTCTCCAAAGAAAGATGATATGAAAGCACATCACAGTATACTAACGATTGTTCCTGAATTACGTACAACTCTAGCCAATGTTTGGCAAGCCATTCCCATGGAATGCTTTCGCAAACTTGTTGAATATATGATTTATCGAGTGGCAGCTATTATTAAGGCCTGAGGAGGCCCAACTCGTTATTGACTTGTTATCCCTAATTCAGTGGCACTTCTGTGTATATGTACACTGCACAAAAAAAAAAAAAGGACAGTTCTACATCTCCCGTTCTACTGAGCCGATTGACGAAATTCAAATTGCGTTTTCCATGTCTCAAAGGTGCCACTTAGGATATGTATTAGATTTATATATAGCATTGTTCCAATATACATATTTTGACACAAAATCGGACTTTTTCTGAAATGGCATGCCAATTTTTACCATAGTTCAATTCTATGACTCAAATTATACCAAACTGCCAAGTTTTGCAAAATTTGCACGAGTAGTTTTTAAAAAATTAGTTCTCAAAATTTTATCTCCTCAGTGTTAATTCAATTTGGTATGTATTTATAATATCTTTTTTATTACGCTTAATTGATTCCTTCTTTCACAGTTCGAAATTTAGGTTCACTCCTAACAAAATTCACCCATTTTTTTATGATTTATTTTTAAAATTTGTATTTTAAAATAATTTTTACAAATTTTTTGAAAAAAAAATTTTAATTATGACCTATAAAAATTTTACAATCGACTTGAAGCAGACGTATTTCTAAGTATACCTGCCGAAAATTTAGAGATTTTTATTCAAAATTTTCGGAGATATACGTGAATTTATATATCGCCGCGTTTTGAAATTTGTAATATTTGTTGAAAGCAATAATAACGTGTAATGGCAAAGTACGAGTTTTTTAAGTCATAACAGTTACTATTTTTGATGTCTAAAGAATGGATAGCTGCTATAATTGGTAAGTTGTACTATTAATAATGCCGAGAACTTGTTTAAGCTTTTTAGGAAAAGATAGTTGCTTTCTTTCAAAAAATTTGTAGCACTGTTGGCAATGAATCTGAATTTAACAGGTGTCTTGTAAAATTCAGGTAGTACAAAAAGGTACTCTGGTCAATTCAGGTGGTACAAAAAGGTATAATATCTCTTCAAGAAACATATTTCTTTCTAATTAACTATGTAAATGTTAATGAAATATAAATGTATCTGAAAATGAATGATTTATTCATTCATAAACTCGTATGAATATTATTACTGCCAAGAAATCTAGTAGTGACTAACATTTAACTGCAAACATTAAATTGTTGACGTATATATTCATAAACTGTTTAAAGAAAAGTTGTTCTGGGAAAGGTTATAGAAAGCACAGAACTTGAGAAATAGACACCCATACTCGACAGTTGTAGAATTATTAGAATGTGTAAACAGAATTTTGAAAAGTATTAAAATTAATATTTTTGCCCTGCTGTCTTCGCTCTTAACTTTTCTAGGAAGTCAACTACATGAAAATCAGAAAATTGTAATGTTTAACATATTTAACTGCTAAAGTAAAAGTGATTTTATTTTAACAGGAGCATTAATTACAGTGAGAATAATTTTCGATTTAAATGACACTTCAGAAAATATAAAAATATCTCATATTTGAGAAAATATTTCAGAGACTTTGTAAACAGGAAAATAAATAAATAAATAAAACATACATGATTTTAATATTTGACAATACCATAAAACTTTGATATTAATTTTTTTGATAATTAATTAGTTTTTTCTAATGTAATTGTAATGTCTAATGAGAACTTCTGTAAGCATTTCATTCAAATTAAAACAGTCCTGAGCACAGCAAAGTAGAAGCATTTAATTTAGCTTAGAATGAAATATTGTTTAAGAAAAAGAATTTTTCAAATGTTTAGAACTCTGAAATATTGTAAAAAAATATATATATGGGAATTTTGCAAAATGTTTTCTGCTGACTATAACCCATTGGTCTTGATGGCAAATCACTGAATATTTTCATAAACAAGAGGGTGTGTCACTGCTTCAAATGAGTTGAAGGTGAAGAAACCAGATGGGGGCCTAGTCTTTTATTTCTTCCTCCATGCTGAAGATAGTGAAGAAATGAGAGAGATTATGAGAACAAAAAAGTGTTGATTGAAAATATTTTTCGGAATTCTCGACATGGCAATTAGAAAACTTCATAACAGTGTGACTTCATAACTGACAAAGAAATTTTGTCTGTCTATAAAATTATAGAGAAAGCATTAGCCCAAAAAAGCAACTTAAATTAGAAGAAAAGTTTAATAAAGCAGATTAATAGAGAATCTGTGGGTGTGCGTGTGAATTCTGATTCCCTTAAGGTTATTTTTTCATAAGCAGCTATTTCATATTTTTAATTTTACAATTTCTACAAGTTACCGTACTAAATTAAAACTTATATCTAAAATTGGGAATCCCTTGAGTCCAGATCATGGAATTAAGAGTCAAATTCAGCTGGGGAGCTAGTGAGGTACGTTCATTACTTTTGAGCACTGGAATTTGATATATAAAGTTTTTTAAAGAAAGGAACTGTTTTTATTATGCACTATTATTAAAATTATTATATGTTATTCTTTTTCCACAGAGTTTGGGATTTTGTTTTTCCACTAAACAGCGTATTAAAAGATTTTGCTCTGTGTTGATTCAGAATGATTTTCACCAGCATATAGTTGTAGCATTTGTATAATTTAAAATAGCAAGCTATGAAGCTGTTTTCATACATTGTGAGAATCTGCATATTGTTTTAAAATTATCCTTATTTTTTCTTTAAACCAGTATTTAATTTGCATATTTGTCTACAGAGAACTTGTGTATGTTATTATATAGTTTAAAATGTTTGTTGAAATTTTGTTTCATATTTTTTTTAGAATGAGTATTATGCTGCCAGAATATTCCTTATGCTCTTTTCCTTTTATAATTTGTCTAGCATGTGTGTCGGCTGCTACTTTTTTTAAAGGCTTCGCTTTTTCGTGGTTATGTAATAAGTCTAATGTTAAGTCTGTTGTATGTTTTTTAATGTTTATATCTGTAATAAAACAATATTTTTTTTCAAGACATAGGAACCTGGAAAAATATGGTTGAACTCAATCTTGGTACTAACCAGCTAGCAAAAATTCCTGATGACATACAGTTCTTACAATCCCTTGAAGTTCTCATTCTCAGCAATAATTTGCTGAAAAAGCTTCCTCAAACCATTGGCAACCTTCGGAAACTGAGAGTTTTGGATTTGGAAGAAAATAAGCTCGACTCCTTGCCAAATGATATAGGTAAGGATTCTGTTAAATGAATTCTCAATTCTTGTATTTGTCAGAATAAATTCTCCAGTATCAAGCATTTAAATACTCTTGCATTCAGTGTTATAATTCACCCTTGAATTATGTAGATGTTTGGGGCTCCAGAATCCAATGCAGTCTCGAAATTTCCAAACTAGTCTGGTGTTCAGATATGTATTACCTATAATATGAATAGTACATTGCTACATACATTATCTGCTGTATTCTTATAAAGTAAACTAGGGTTTTTTTTTTTAAAGAAAGAATGTGAGTAAATATGTTCTGTACTGTATTTATCAATATTTTAAGTTCACAAGTACAATTTGAAAGCGGAGGCAGCCTTAGTGCATTATGTACTGCAGTTTATTTTATGCTATTGTGATTTTTTTAATACCTTCAAATTTTAAGTTGTGAAAACCTTTTGTTTATTTTATGGTACTAAATGATGAGACATATATCTGCACATATTTTGTGTACATTAGCACATCTAATATTTCATGTGTTTAGACATTTGGCTGCATGACTTGTTTGCTTGTTTCTTTCCTTTAACTGCTGTTAATTATTCAAAAAGGTTCACCTGTAAGAATTCATGCAGTTCAAATTCATGTATTCCGAGTTAATTGTATTTCATGTAAATTCATATGATGGTTTCATATGATCAACTCATAATTTCATGTTCTCTTTCGTAGGCTATTTAAGTGATCTCCAAAAATTGATTCTGCAGTCCAACATGCTAACAACTCTTCCAAGAGCAATAGGGAGATTATCAAATCTCACATTGCTTAATGTTGGAGAAAATAACCTTACATCTCTTCCTGAAGAAATTGGTATGCTTTTCTTTTTTCTGACTTGAAACTTAGAATTCATGACAACATACAAAAACAGCTATGCTATCTCCATGTCATTTTTTTTACTTTTTGTTTCCTCTTAATACTTGGATATCATTTGCAAATTTTCAGGTTTTTAAGTAAATAATGAAGAAAACAACATTAGTAATTGCTGCATTGTCTGTGTGTCTCATCGATGACTATGAAATAGTATTTTAAATACACACATTTTTTATTAAAAATCATTGATGCCATTGGAATTACTTGTAATGTTTCTTTAAACTAGCAATAATAACCTTGATGGGCAGAAATCGTTTTACTGTAGGCCCCACCAGTGCCCAAGTGGTAAAGTCACTGAACGGTGGTAGACCTGTGTTCGACTTTAGCTAAATGTGCTGGCTGTGTGAGCATTTTCATGGTTTTTCTCATGTTAATGTAGATATGAATCTGCTTTCCTGAGAAAGTCCTTTATGAAAGCATCCCACCCATTAGGCAGATAGCCCTAATGGGCTTTGTTATAATTGAACAAACTTCAGGTGTATTCTGATAAATAGGAAATATTTGAGTTCTGAATTACTAAACTTTATTCATGTATTTCGAATGCATATGCAGTCGTGTACAGAGCTTGTATTAGATGGGGTAGTTATTAATATAATTAATTATTGCCATACCTAATGTTATGTCATTAAATTGATAGCTGCCTTCTAATTGTCAACGTTAATGACCACTGTAACAACTCAGAAACGTCTGATTTAATGAATCATGAAATCATTTGTTCATGTAAGTCATTAAATTTTATTGATGGCCATTATTAAATATTATGGGAATTGGGACTTAGTAATGTAATTAATGAGGCTGTAACAAGCTGTAATTTTTGCTAATTATGTTATTATATCATTTTAGTCATTTCCTCCTGTGAAACAAAAGGCTGCTAGGCTTTGGCTTTAAACAGTGTTTTTATTTCATGTAATATTACTTTTTCAAATTTTTTTCCTAGTTCTATATGAAATATGGTTGTTATTTATTTTTAGTATTCAATTTGGTATGCAGGTGTAATTATATTTCTGTAGTGTATGACATTCGTACTATATGAACTAGGTCATATTGAAGTCTAGATAGGTAGAAATGGGCCCTTTCTGACTGGAGGCAAATTTGAATTTTCTACCCTTTGAAAATATCGGGTTTTGGCGAAAGCGTCTCGCCATTGCAAATATCGTCTGCGCAAGTTCGTGTTTCTATGTGTAATCAGATTTTGGCATGTTAAGGGAAGACTTGCTTTAGGACACCGTGTTGTGAAATTTCTGAAAAAATATTGCTATCATTAAGCATAAGGTGTATAAAATGAAACTTATCATACTACCAGATTAGGACCATCATTTACTTCCAGTTCTGTTGCAAAAAGTCAGCTGCAGAATGTCACCAAACCACACATGGTCCAGGGACCATGTGTCAGATACCATACAAATGAATACAGATCTCTGGACCATACAGATGAATCCAGATCTCTGGACTACCAGCCAACTTTTTTAGAGGTTTTTGTATGCTTTTTATGCATGCACATTTGATGTTTTGCCAAAATAAAAGGTGGAGAGTCCCGATTTTTAAATTCACTTTGGCACTAAATAAAATATTGAAGAAATAAATGCATTTATTAGCAAAGTCTGTATGGTCAATAATTTGGCTTCAGAGACACCTTTTTGCTTGGCACATTATCTCAAACCAAAATTTTCTACATCAAAATCTTACATACACCTACTGAATAATTTACGTCCCTGAAGCTAACTAAACAAATCATTATCCATTATGTTTTGCTGCTATAAGTGCATGACTATCAACGCATGGTAGTTTTAGAAATGCTTCATGTTGTGATGTCCGAACAATTTAGTTTTTAAAGAATAGGTAATTGTATATCAATCAACATGTTAATTGTTACAGTTGACATTATGTTTGGCAATGATTGCACTTCAGTAGACTTCAGCTAATTGTGCTGCAAAGTGTTGAGTGCATTGATGAAGAGAAATTTAACTGAAATTTCTTTCCATATGGAAAAAAAAATGCAAATAATACTCATAGGGCCAAAAAATTAAATTTAGTGCTATTTAAATTTAGAACAACTGATTGTTATTCAGATAAGCACAGGACCAGAGCTGGTGTAGCTGAACTGGGCAGTGGGGTTTAGGGATGGCAAAATATTTAGAATATAGAGAAGGCAGTGGAATGCAAAATGTTTGGCAGCAGAATTTCTGCAGAGACTGCACCAGACCACAAAATGTCTAATGCCAAATGGCTAAAACTCAGATTAGCAGAAATTTTGCCATATATAACCATACATGTTTAAAACTATGGCAATTTAAGGTTGTTTTTGGTTAATTTTAAATAGCTGTTATTATAGTCATCTTAGAAGCAGTAGTAGAGTTCTCTTAGTTAACATGCAGATAAATAAATGATTAGAAATAAACAGGCATGTAAAGAAAAAAATCCCTGCAAATTAAAAAAAATTAACTTTATGCTAAGAGGAGCACATTTTGTCTGTTATTTTAAAATTGAGTAAGTACTATTAAATTTTTTAATGTTCATTGTAAAATGCATACTTCAGTAACATTGTCTCTTCCAAATTATAGCTATCTTTCATACACAGCTTATTTTAAATGCTGGTTCTTTAAATTTAAAATGCTAATTTGTATGTTGTGAATTGCGTCTCCGCGCTCAGTGTCATCGTGGCTACGTCATCACTCCCCACTGCCTGTTTCAGGGGGAAAAGGTCTATGAGCTAGCCCTTCTCTTTTAAGTCCTGGTATATAGTGGTTGCTAGCTAAGCTTTATAATTATAGTCTTGAATTTGAAGGTTTTCTGATATCACAAACGAAAAGTGAAATTTCCTAATTAATGGAATTTGTGAAGAATTGTGGAAAAGTAGTATTAAATGAAGGTGCTATAACAGAAGTTTTCGTTGTGATGACAATGTCCTATTCGCCAATGAACAAATGGATGGCATAATCTGTAGTATGGTTCTAAATCCAGATGATATTGCTACCGATAGTGAAGAAAGTCACAGAAAGGTTGTTAAGAATGAAACAGTTTTGAATGACAAATTAATAGAAATTTTTTGGACATGGCAATTGCGGGACTTTAACAGTGGAATTTTGTAACTGAACATGAAATTCTGGAGAATTAACAAGAAACTTAATGTAACAAATGAAAATTATATAATGATATCAGAAGTTTTTCATTGCAAGGGGAAAATGATATTTTTCATCGCACAATGTCGCAACCATCAATAAACTAATGGATGGCGAAATCTGTTGTATGAAGTACGGATCTATGATTTTGTATTGTATCTGTTAATGGCTATGTTTGTTTGACTGACGTCTGGAGTTCTAGTAGGATGCCTAATGTCACTTAAACAGATTAAAAAAGGTAGTTCATAAATTGAGGTCTTCCACAACAAAACAGTATTAAAGCTCCTTTGTAAAAAGAAACTTTTCTTGGTTTATAAGCGTTTAATCTGTTTCTTGTAGGCTAGGCTAACTGCATGTTGAAAGTAGTAAATATATAAAATACTTTTTTTTTTGCTTGTATGTCCAGGTTATCTGTTTTGCTTTAATATTTTCCTATGCATTAAAAAAATTGGATTTTAGTATTTGCGAAATCAGACGTTTAATTTTATGTGTTCATAAAATAAATTTTACAATTTTCTTGTACATTAAAAAAAAATTTTTTTTTGGTTTGTAATGTTGATAACTTAAATTTGGAATTGCAGCTTTAATATTTATAATTAAATTGCTATACTGAAGTTTGTGCCCAATTATTTTTGTAGGAACATTGGAGAATTTGGAGACCTTACTCATCAATGATAACTCTAGCCTTCATCAATTACCTTTTGAGTTGGCGTTGTGTAGCAATCTTCAGATCATGGGAATTGAGAATTGTCCTTTATCCCAAATACCTCCAGATATTGTAAATGGTGGACCTTCTCTAGTCATTCAGGTGGGTCTGATCTGCTTTATATAATTTATTATTATTATAAAAATTATTTTTTTTAAATTGTGTACCTGTAATATTTTGTTTGCGTAATTTAATTACATTCTTTCAGATATGCCTTTGTTAGTAAGTTCAGTACTGAAACTCTCATTAGTTTTCAAAATCTCTAAACCGTTAATTTTTATCAACCAAAAAGCTGACATTTTTCGAGATTTTCACCTGCAACATCTCTGTTGCTTTCAAAAATCCAAGACTATTAGAAGGAGTTTTTGATCATGTTTTAATGTTATGTTGCTACTCCGTACAGTCAAAAGTAGTGTTTCTGAAACATCACAGTTGTTAATTCCATGTTTATCCTTCATCACAGTCTTTGTTATTAACTTTTCTGTGCAAGAATGTTTTAAGTATTTAACAATTCCTTGGCCTGTGAGAAAAAAATTCTGACTTGGTAGACTTAAGCAGTAACCACCATTTGGAAGATCACTGGATAAAGCAGAAATTAATACTTCTGCTTTTGGGGGGGGGGTGAAACACTGAATCTAAATTCATAGCGCACGTGTGACATTATGTGAGAATCATTTGTAATTTTTAGTTGTACTGCATGTGTACAGACACCACTAATTCTTGAAACAGAAAGAGTTCGTATGTATGGTGCTTCTTAAAGTTTTCCAGTTGAGAGCACAATGTAGCTGTAATTCATATTGTAGCTTCATACCAAAATTTATACACAAACTATGTAAAGAATGTGGAACTGGCCCATTTCTTTGAAAGCAATTATGCAATGTGTATCCGAAACATAGTAGTATCCGACCTACATAGTTGTTTTTCTATACCAATGGGTGGGTCTTAAAGGTATTTTCATTTGTCAAAGCAAATGTTACTACTGCATCATTAGTCTATTCAAGATGAATAATTTTGAAGATGGATCACCAAAAATGAAAAGAAAAATTCTTTTTATATTAAGCTTCTTTAAGCACTGCTTGCAATTTGTGCAAGTATGATAATATGTAGCTGCCAACTTCGGTTTTTTATCACTCTCCCAGATCACCAAATCTGTCGGTTTTTCACTTTGCATGCAGTGCTTTTGAGCAATAAATGAAATTTAAAAAGTGGCGTTTCAGTTCCCACCCTTAATAATTTGTATCATAAATTTTCTTGTTAAATTGTATTGATCTGAATTATCTTAATCTACTGTAGACATTTGTAGAATTTTTTGTGATTTAGTGAGTGATCAATCAGTTAATTATTTGTACCTTGTTTTACATTATTACATGAAACAATTTTGAATTAACAATGTATATTCCATAATTCTGTCACAAACTATGACTTAATTTTTAATATCCCCTTGAAAAATGTAATAAAACTTAGCGTTTAAGGAAATGTTCTTGTGCAGTTAGAAAATGAACTTGAGCTGCATTGAAAATTAAACAAATGCATGTATATTCATTTTTAATTTTATTTTTGGATTCAATGGTGTAAATAATTAATTCTTCAGGATATTTTTATTACTAGAAGTTGGTCATTATCTTGACATTTTTGCCTGCTGTGTACTACACTAATTGAGTGTTTTAAAACTGCATTGTGCCCATATGTAGTAATAAGCTCTGGGAACAGTTAGTTCCTTCAAGCTGTCTTTTGAAACCTTTTTATCATACTTACTTGTTTCACACACAATCGTAATAATATCATTGAATAACAGTTGTAAGGAACTTTATATACCTTTTCAAGACCTGGATTGCCCTCGGAAACAATTTTTTTTTTTTTTTTCAAAATCCCCGTCAGATTTCCATCTTTCAGTATCTATATTATGTTCAGTTTCACTTGCACTGCCATTTTCATTATCACTTGCTTCAGTAACGTCACTGAATTCATTATTTGTTTATTTTGTTAGTGCATTTGTGTTGCCTTCATATCTATAACCATGTTTTGGCTAGTTTTCCTGTTTTCTCGATGAAGGAATCGTTACTCCCATTACTACTGCTCATTTCTTGCATTCTTAATAGAACTGGTAACAGATTGCTCATTTCAGGGTTAATCTTTCAACCAATATAAATTGTAACTTTTAAGGAGGTTGAGATTTTATAATATTGCAGAAAGATCTATCTCTGTGGATAATTCTTTGCTGCTGACTAAATGCAGAAATTCATGGTCATCACATGCATGGTGTATAAAAACTGTTCTTGCCGAAGATAGCTCAAACTTATTTAATGAAACTTAACTTCAGTAAATGGACTGTAATATTAACAAAAACAATATTATTGAATACTAGCACATGCATGTGCTTATAACTACCTATGTAACTGAGCTAAAAGCGAGCTTTTACATCAAGACAATCTGCATACATACTAATCAGCATAAAACAGAATAATTTTAGGGTTACACTAAAAGCCAAACTGTGCTTGGTGTAAAACAATGCTGCCAAGCAATACTTTTTCAAACACCGAACATCCCGCCTGGTGTTGAAATATTTGTTTCAATACAATAAGTAAAAATTCTACAAAATAATAAATGTTCATACAATACAAAATTATACAATGTAAATTAATGCACAAATTATAATACATGTAATTACAATGTGAAAAGAACAAATATGATAGATTACAATTCAAACTTTCAAATAAACAAAAATTTATACATTATTTCTCAATTGGCAGTACAGCAATTTTAGTAACTGTTCGTTTATAAATACCATTTTTGGTTTTGACAGAGATAACTCGTACAAGGTTTTCCTTCCCATAAAACACATCTACAATTCTCCCTAACAACCATTTGCAGGTAGGAAGATTTTCTTCCTTGATCACTATCATATCCCCTATTTTAATATTTTGTTCAGCAGTCATTCATTTATTTCTTTGAATCAAAGTGCTCAAATAATTATTAGTCCAGTCGTTCCATATATTTTGTACCATTTTTGTAGTTTTTTTTAAATGCAATTTTCTTACTCTGAAGAATTACTTCAACTATTTGTCAAGCAACTGGCGTTGTTGTAGAGATAATTTAATACATTTTCTAAGTAGACAGGCAGTTTAAATAGAGTTTTTAAATAATATTAAACAACAAATTACAAAACACCTATATTATCATTAAATAAGCTGCAAGTCATATAATAGACTTAAAATACTCAAATTTGTTCAAAAGATATTTTGTGAAATCATACATAAGCAGAGAAGATCACAATACTTCCTTTTTTATTATTATTAGATGCTGCAGAAAAATCTGATCACTAACACAGTGTTCTAAAAAAAGACATTTTGAACAGCAAAATGTATTACACACATGGTGTGTAATCAACCTTGAATGAGTTTGTTATCCAGCTTAGCACAGCAGCCGAGCCACATACTGTTTGTTTGGCTTGTGTTTTTTCCCTGTGTGCTGCAAATTCATGTAGCATTTGGATGCCTCTTTAAGAAGTGTTTATTTGCATGTTGACTTTGAAGATTTTTCCTCAAATTTTCTTAGTGTAGTCTCTCCTTCCATGTGTGTGTGTGTGAAGAACAGTGTGTAAGTACAAGGATCTATACTTACAGTTATATGGATGGAATTTTATCCAGTTTCAAGTAATTTTTTTACAATTAATCTTACTAATGCTAATAATTACTTGTGCTTATTAATCTTACTAATGCTAATAATTACTTATGCTTATTAATCTTACTAATGCTGTTCTTGGTCCCCTCTTCCCCCTCCCCCAAAATTTTCTGATCTTTAGGGGGAAATTCTACCCTACCCTTATGAACCAACCTTGATTAACTATGATGCAAAGAAAAGATGATATAAATGTGAAAATACGTATATCATAACTGCCAGTAGTTTTAATCCATTGAAATATCTTCTGTGAGTGAGCCAACTATTCATTTGAAAGGTAATGTACACTGTAGTTGGACCGCTGCATCATGATTAAGTGTTCAACATGCATGCACCATTTTGACACATTTATTCATGAAATCGGGAGAATGGACATAAATCGTGTCATAAGGGTTTTCTTTTCTGTTTAATTTTCACATAAGGTCACATAGGTCATAGAATTAAGGCAAAAATTACTTTTTAAATAATCTAAAATATGATTGTCATTTATAATTGACTGTTTCATTAAAGTCAGTATAAGTGATGGTCGTTTAATTGTGTGCATTTATTTATTGGTAAAAATATGATTGCTTTCAAAATTTAATTTTGTTATACTATATACATAATGGTAAATTGTATAAAATAATTATTATTATAACAATTTTTATAATTATTTTATTATATAATTCTCATCTTATTTTTAGTACAATGAATTTAATAACATTGTCATAGAGTATGATAATTTTATGATAGATAATTTTAATATTATAATGCTATTATTATTTTAATATTATATATATTTTTTATCCTTAAGCTTAAATTTACGGTATGTAATTACACCCTGAAAAAAAATTTGTAGTTATTTGATTATGATAATTATTCATATTTGCTGGGAAAAGAGTACGAAATTTATTTTAGGAGGGGGAATGAAAAAATATTGTTTCAGTATTCAAAAAATATTGAAAAACTTGTAAAACTGACAAATGTTATGTTACAATACTCGTAAATGTTACGATTACAATACTGGCAAATGTCAATTTAAATCAACCACAATCTGGACATACCTCACTCAAATAAGGTGAACTGTATTTGTTAACAATTTTTTTCTGCTTTTTGAAAAGTATAATTTTGCTAAAAATATAGTTCTATGATTTTTAGCAATCGTATTTTTTAAAGTATGCAATGGAGTATGCGTTGTTTTTATAAAATTCGTAAATTATGAAAAAATTCAAGATGCTTTGTTTTCCAGTTTCAAATCAATATGAATCTTAATTTCTGGTCATATGAACAAAAGATGAGAAAAGCATGTAATCACAGCATCCCCCGATGACACAAGGCCTTTCCGTCCTTCGGTAGTAGTTCCCTGTTTCTAGTGACGAATGGACCCCTTGTTCTGTAGCAAATAACTGCATGATTCTTATTGTTTTGGTAGAATGCCAACCAAAGTTGCGTTTGTGATGGTTGAACTATAAAAAGGTAAACTTTTGTCTGTGCAGGGGCACTGTAGTCAAAGAATTTCTAATGGGAGAAGCTTTTGTAGACATAATGTAAATGCCAGCATAGTTGGAGCTAAGCAGTAAAGAAATGGTGCAGGATGCAATTGAAATCTGCTCTTGAGAAATTCAGCTTCATAAAATTCTATCAGTTCAGAATTAATATTATTTATATTACAGAACTAATATTTCATAAAATTTATAATTGAAATTATGTTTTGATTTTAAATATATTAATATCTATAAATTGAAAAAAAAATAATTAATGCAATATTTACTGTTGAACATGAAATGAGAGCTGTTATGAAAAATCTCACAAAAGGAAAAGTTTATTTCTTGAGAGGATGAAATTAAAAATTTGCAAAATATTAAATATATAGATCACATTTTTTAGAGTAAAAAATTGAAGACAACACAATTAAAATAATAAATTAAAAAAATTAATCACATAAATTCGTAATTTTATATTAAAATTTGTATATCATTACAAAAAAAACTAATTAAGAGATGATTATTAATTTCTTAACAATCACAGACGAGAGTAAATGTTTGAGAAAAAGTCCTGAAAACAGTATTTTTTTAACTAAACAACTTTTTAAATTGGTGATTTTTATTAAAGCATGACAAAAGTGGTTTGATAAAACATTCCTTTCACTTTTTTATCAGGTCAACTAAATTTTACAGCTTTTGAAATATAACATATTTCCACTATGAAATAAAGGATCTTTTTCAGAAATCTTTTTATGTACATAAAAATAATTATAAATGTGTTTAATTTTATTTCTACAGTTTTCTACAGTTACTTTTTATGAAAATAGACTATTAAAAAGATTTTTTTTTATTACGGCAACAAACAAAATAGTATATGCAAAAGGGAGGGATGTCCTGTAGAAGATATTTTTTAAGGTAATTTCGCTTCTATCCATGTCACACAAGGGGAAAGTAATGAAAACAGCTGCTCCATTTGCTGGTATTGAAATCTCAGCTCAAACTACCAGTGTTCAGTGACTTTACGTCTGGGCCGTTATTAAGCCAAATGGGGGGAATTCTGGGAAAAATTTAAATATTGTCAGGACATTTTTAGCATGGTTTTCATGATAAAATCCTCCACGAAGTAATCCCTTCCTTTAGGCAGATGTCCCTTGAGTGCTGTGCCATGATCAAATTTATAGAGTTCTTTGATTGTGGAAGCTTAGAGAAAAGCATATTTTTAAAAATGACAATTACATAATACTTAAAATACATATCTCTTTCTGAAATGAATAAAATAGTCTTGAACAATGAGCGTAGTAGTCTTTTTAAGAACATAACAATTGATTTCGTATAAAATAAATTATGGTTGTTAAAATTATCAACTGTAATATTCATGACATATAAAGAATTAATAAAGCATATAGAAACAATTTAATATTTCTGAAACAAATCGGTCATATAGTTTTATGTCATCGCATATAATTGTATAAAATATTTAGCTATAAAAGTGAATTGATTACATGTTCAAAGAATTTATCCCATGTTTCAACCGTAACGAAAATTGAACATATATGTTTTTGCTTCATAGATCACAAACAAAAGCGTTCATAAATCATTAGAGATTTGAGTTTGTGTGTTTTCACGTAAAAAACCATCAGCAACAAAATATCAGTATCTTCATATTATCCATAATAAATGTGTTGATTTTCTGATAATTTACTGAAGGAAATCTCTATTATAGTAATAAGATTTATGGAAAACAGGGGAACTTACAGAAATGAAATTGCTCTTATTGTGGACTTTTCAGAATATTTAATATGAAAGAAAGTAATCATCTGGAACTATATTATTTTCATTTTCTTAATAAACCTCAATAAAAACCTCAAAACTTCTGAAAATCTTAATAAAATTTTTATAGTATTTTTTACTTTATTTTGAATGCAGTTTCCTGCTTTTTATACATCATGTTTAAATTGTTCTGCTAAGCATACTTCAGAAGTACAAAATCAACTGAAAATAAGTAATTCACTAAAAGGTTTAGCATGTAGCACCATCTGTTGGTTGCAAAAAATGACATGCTACATTTACTCGACCATTCTGAAGGCATGTGTACTCGCATGCTAGAAAAGATATCATCATCTTATGGGGATCCACAAAATGAAAAAGAATTTTAAGTGTTTCTCTTACTGAGTTTTGAGTTTTATTGCAAAAGAAATTAAACATTATCGATGGAGTATCTCTTCTTCAATGTCACCTGGATATGTCTGTCTGGATCTGTCCTTGTACATGCATCTTCTTAAATATCATCTGGATACATCTTCTAAATGTATCATCTCAAACACTATCTTCCATAAGCCGTCTTTAATATATTTCATCTTTAGACATCATCTTCATTCTTCTGAAAATAATTAATGTCATTATTCGTTTTCATCTTACATTTGTACCAGAAAAAGATCGAAAGGCGAACTTATGCTTCTCAGAAAAGTCATTAATAATTTTCTGGACATCAGTTACATGCGTATACCAATTTAGAAATAAATGATAATGGAATTTAAGCATTCTGGTCTGTTAGCTCCGTGTAATCCTGTTGTGATTAAGGATAAACGAATATTTTCTTTAGTACAGTAATCAGCAAATTCTTGAGAAGTAAATGCAGTTCCTTTGTCAACCATTATATTGCAGGGCTTTCCAAGCAATGATTTCTGGATCTCACGTTTAGCTATTATATCTTTACTAGAGGTGGTTTTTGTCAGATTTACCAGGCAAACTTCTTAAATCAATAATCTTGAAAATGTATTTATAATTCTTGTTGGAACCTTCTTTATGTAAAGGATGTAATGATCTGCTGTGATAGTCCTCGTGTGCTTTGTCATAATAAACTGAACCAAACCAAGTATTGGAAACTTAAAAGCATTAGTAATGAGCAAATGTTAACACTAAGTTAGCTTTTTGAATGCATAAATTCATGTTACACGTAAAGAAAACTATGAAGGAATCCCCATGCGGGCAGTCTATTTTGCGGTGTACAGAAGTGATAAACATATTTAATAATGAAACTTTTATTCTTTTTGGATTTTTCTTTGAACAGTTATCCCCTCTCACTGTAACAAATTTGTTCAAAAGTGTTTTTTTTAATTGGGGTATATTCTAAAAGGGGGGAATGTCAGCTAATGTTTCTGTTGGGCTTACTGTTCACTTTCTCTTACACACTACTGTACATTACTTCAGAATTATAATAAATTTTCCTCTTTCTGTTATATTTACTCACTGTAATAATGGCTTCAGTTAATTTCTTCTGTGCTTAGTTCATTTATGGCTTCAACTTTTCCCACTCTACTTTAACCTATAGTTTCAATTTGAGCCAACATGATAGTAATATCCAGAGTTAAACTGTCATAATAATACTTCTATAGCTGATAACTGAAGTCAGCAAGCACATATCACAGACGTTTAAGATTTATAAGCAAATAAATATCATCTAGGCAATTGCAATTCCACAAAATAAACTGATTTTCATAACTTATTTCGCTTTTCTTTACTCTGAAGAAAATCGAAATCATTTTTAAAGTTTACTGCACATTATTTACTGTTGAAATATATCACACATCCTAAAGCTTTGTTTTTTTTTAAAACAATTAAATATTTAAGTACTAAAAATTAAATGCAATACAGAAATGTCAGTGAAATCGCACGATGGCTACAATTAATAAAAGTGCCGAAGTTGGATTCCCATTAATTGGGATCTTTTTCACATGTAAAGTATGTGTGAATGTTAGTCAAATAAAGCCAAGACCTAAAAACCACTTAAATTAAAAATTATGTAATAAGGAATGTAGTTTTTGTATTACGTGTCTATACAGAACAGTACATTGAAGTAAGTAGGCTTCACGAAATGGAGTTTTTTTATGTTGATGATTTCATAAGATTTAATAGTATGTTGTGACAATTCAATTCGTAATGATAAAGTGGAAGAACAAAAAATTGAAGAATGTCGAATTCCATTAACTTTTTCTGAATTAGAGTAGGAAAAGGAATAGTATTGTGCATAAACATAGAGCAGCTGCAATGTCCATGAACACAATAATAACTGAAGTGCAGTTTTTGAAGAAAGATGTGGAATTTTAAAGCTATTAACATAAATTATTACACTTTGATGCTTCATTTTCTTAAAAGGTAATTCTAATGTGTAGGTGCAGTAGTATTTTGTTTATCAGCATTGTAGGAATACAAGAATTCTAAAAATATTTAAATATTAATAATTTTGTCTAACAGTAATATTAAAAGCAATAAGTTAAAATTTACTCTTATTTAAAAAAATTGTTTTTGAAATTTAACTCAACAAAAATATCATTATTGTAATTTTAATTTCAAATGATTGCTACGGTGACAATTTTGTGAAGCACAATTTTCGTCCAAAATATTTAAGAACTTGTCAAGAATCTGGGGTATCAAGCTTAATCATACAACAGCCTACTATCCACAATGCAATGGCAAAATAGAACTTCACAGGTCACTCAATAAGCATTAAAAGCCCATTACAACCAAATGTAGTGTGAAACTTTACCAACTGCATACCTGCCAAGTTTTACGAATTTTTCGTAATTTTTACGAAAATGCGTTTGTCTTTACGATTTTGTGATCGTAATCCATTTTTTACGATTTTTTTCCTTTTTCAAGTGTTTTTAGTGATTTTTGTCGAAATTTTAGAATTTTGCCAATTGCATCGTGTTTTACCGCCAACTACCAACTACTTCGAGTCCAGTAACCTGCAGTTTCTCCCAACTCGCCGCTTAACCAGCCAATCCAACGCGCTGAACTTGTTTCTCCCACTCTTTTCTTTGTGGGCGCCAGATTATATTTTTCGCGTTCGCTTCAGCTGCAAGGGAATTACTCAGCAAGCGTGGATTGTCGCATTCTTTTTTTTTTTTTTTCACGTGCTACGAATTTTCTTAATACGTCGTCGTTGCGAAGTGAGTTCAAAAAACCCGTGTTCTCAATATTTTCAGCCTACCTACAAAGCCGAATTTCCAACAATTACAGAATCCTTCAAAGGAAATAACTATGCATTTTGCAACGTGTGTGTGTGTGACTTCATAATAAGTCACAGTGGAAGAAGCTACATTGTGAAGCATGTTAAGTCTAAAGCATGAAGTTAATGCTTTGGCTTCAACAACGTCGAAAAAAGTGGATGATTTTTTTTCAAGTTCGGCTACCGATGTCGTTTTGGCAGAGTGTTTGTTTACTGCATTCCTCATCAAACACAATGTGCCGCTAAGCGCTGCCGATCATGCCGGTCAACTTTTCAGACGAATGTTTCCCGACTCTGAGATTGCTCAGAAATATGCTTGTGCTCGCACGAAAACATATTCTATTGTGAACGAAATTGCTTGCGATGCACAAAGTAAAACGATAGCTGCACTCCAGAATTCAGCATTTTCGGTGTCAATCGATGGCAGCAACGACAGCAATTGGAAGCTTTACCCCATCGTTGTCACATATTTCTGTGATGATCTTATAATTTTGTAAATTCTTTGAAAGATCATGAGAAAAAAGAATTTTTTCAATGTGTTAGAAAGTACTTTTCCTCAGCCTGTGATTACATTGTAAGGAAGTTTCCTTTGCAAAATGAAGTTCTTTTAAATGCTGAAGTAGCAAATTTGAAACAAATTGAAAATTCATCTTTTGAAAAGATTCATTTTTTTATTGATAAATTTCCATTTTTGTTAACAATTAAAGAAAATGAATGCCATAATGATGCTTTAGATGAACTACATAACCAATTTTCTTCTGCACAGTTTGAAGACTTTGCCAGTTCTGGAGAAGATAGAGTCCTCGTTGGTACCTTAAAAAGAATAAAAAGAGCTGATGGAACACTAAAATATGATAGACTAGCAAGAGTTTTATGTGCTATTCTCATAATTCCACACAGTAATGTTGAGTGCAAGAGTCTTCTGTGTTCTGAAGAAAAACAAAACTATGTTTCGTTCTTCAATTTCACTAAAAACTCTAGAAAGCATTTTAATTGCTAAATGTTATGAGGAAACTAATTGTTATGACAGGAAATTTTCCAAAGAATTTTTGGCTAAAGCCAAAAAATGCACTCTAAATTCATTGCAATAATTTTTTTGTGTAACATTAAGTTCTAGTTTTATGTTTCCTAATAAATTTTTTAGTTACTACTTAATTGAGATTTACTAATGTAAGCACAATTTTCTTTTTTCTATTTGTATAAATTGTTATTTTTTTAATATCAAAGCATGATATTAAATCTTCGTGTTCTTCTGAATTTTGGAGAAATCTTCTGAATTTTTACCTTTAGAGGTTGGCATGTATGCAACTGTCCTCTTAGGATTACGATCTGCAGTACAAGAAGATACTGATCATACAGTAGCATAAATGTTTTATGGGCAACCTATAAAACTACCTGGTGAATTTTTCACAGAAAGTTCCATTCATACAACACCAAAAGCATTCGTAAATAATCTTAAAAAGCAGATGGAATTCATCAGACCAAGGCCATCACATCACAAAACTTCACAAAATTTTTCGTTCTTAAGGACTTAAAAACATGCTGTCATGTATTTCTGAGAGTAGACAGAGTAAGGACCTCCTTGTGAAGAACCATATTTATGGTGACTGAACGGACACCAAAATATTTAACAATTGAAGTAAAAGGCTTTAGTGGGAATGTAGCAGGCCTCCATCCAGTGCACCCTGAGTAACACAAAATTTGCTAGTGTGACTGCCGCTCTCCTCGAATCTTCTGTGACGCATTCAAACTTTAGTATGAACCATCCTTCTAAGGATTTGCAATGACTGAGAGTAATCCAGTGGAATGCTGGTGGTATATCTCACGAGAAAAGAACTCAATTGCTGACTATTCGAAAGTCGTATCATATAGATGTTTTTATTATTCTTGAGGCTAATTTGTTTCATGATTCACTAAAATTCCACACTTTTGGACCTTATTATCTGAGAATTCTTCCCAAATCGAGAAGAATCGCTAGTGGTATTTTGGTTGGTGTAAAGAGTGGCCCGATTTCTGATTTTCTTGAAGTTAGTCATCTCTCCTCATATGACAGCTGAAAGAGTAAAATTGGATGTGTGGAAATGGAAGAAACACTTTAAAATCTATGTTGTTACAGTCCACCCAAACCAGTAACACCAAACTTAACTTTAGCTCCTTGACTCTCTCCAGTAGAGCAATTCGTTGTGGTGATTTTAATACCCATAGTCAACGGAATTATAACGACAAAAATTTTGCTGGATTGGTGATGGAATAATATCTTTGAATTCTGTATAATGATTCAGACGCCCCAACCTATGTGTACTATAACGGCAGTGGAACCAATCCAGACTTTACTTCAGCTTCTGCAGACATTTCCGATGTTGCTGAGAGAAAAGTAATTTACGATCCTGACTCTGGCCCTTGTATGATTCAGCGTTGCCTCGCTACCTGGAAAACTGGGAAAAGTCAGGGAATTTAACATGGACATTCCTAAAAAAGCGATTTTCGCGCCGTTGGAAGCGATCACTTTCTTGGCGAATCATGGTATCGCTTGAGCAATATTCGGACTGCTGGCATAGAGCCAATTTCACAGTGCCAATCTATCTTTTGTTTCCAGTAGCCTCGAGAATTGCATGTGCAGTGCATGGTGAACGAAGGTAAATCCCTCCCCCCCCCCATTCTCGTATTAAAAATTTTTTGTCTTTTCTTCTTTCTTAAATACCTTATTTGTCATTTTGCAGTAAAATAAAAAAAAATAATCAGTCATTTAGGCTAACCCTATATTCACCAAAATACCATCGATTTTTGTTATTCAATTTTTAATCCTTAAGAAATTAACTTTATTTTAATGTTATTCGTATCATTTAATGTATCCTCTTCCTTCTAAATTAATTTATTATTTGTTAATAATACTTTCAAATTTCAGGCAATTTTCTCTGGCATACTTGTGAAACTAATTCTAGCAGTATTGATGACATATCATTGCAAAATTTAGTGCACATATTTTTTACTAATGTACGCAGCTAAATAAATATAAAATACTTGAATTTATTTTAAAATACCAATTCTAAAAAATTCTTTCTTCCTTTATCTGCAGAAAAGACATTTTTTATCCTGATTGGGCAGATTCTATTTATTCACAATCCTCAGTGAACAAAAAGACTCCTATTATAGTTATAAAAGTAATGCTTTGTATATATATATATATATGTAATTAAATAAAGTCATATGTGATTGGAAAATTTTTGTGTTTACAAATGGTACCATAATTAATTTACCCTCAGCACGGCCAACGTGCACTATGCAGAGAGCCTGGAATTTTCTTGAAACATACCTGGAAAACCTTTTAAAATCAGGGAATTTCATTCTCCTGTTTGAGTGGCAATCCTGATGATTGTTATTACTTTCAGTTTTACCTCTAAGAAATCACTAAGGAATTCCGTTAAACATAGATGGAATTTTACTGAAGCTAATTGCAGTGCCTTTACTGTAGATCTTGAATTTATTTTTGGATCTACTTCTAGTTTCTGTGAAGCAGGTGAGAATATTAATTGTGCCTTTTCTAGATTTACTAATATTGTTTTTTATGTTGCAAAAAAGTGGATGCCAAGAGGCAAGCAATTTATCTATAAACCTTTCTGAAATGAAAGTCTTGCCATTCTTAAAGAAAAGTCTTCTATGGCCCGTGTTACTGCTGAACAGTCCCAAGAGACCTGAGGACATTCAATACTGGAGAAAGTGTGTTGCTATCCTTCGTAAAAAAATTCTTTTTGCTGAAAGAAACTGTTTCAATGATTTCATTTTTTAAATTGACTATAGGAAGGATGGCAGAACAGTTTACAACTATGTGAACTAATTACAGAATAAGAAGATTGCATCTACTGGAGTGCCATTGAAAATTGGTAACTATGTTTTAACTGATGACAGTGATATTTCCAATTCTTTTTATTCTTCTAGACAACGCTTGAGGAGAGACCTCAAGGTCCAACAGTTTTAAGTTTATTAGATGGGAACTTCGTCAGTCTGCCTCTTCCCGAAATTGTAGACATGAGATTTTTTATCAAGACTTTAATAGAGCAAAACTTATAGAAGCTATTAGACGTGTCAGGAGCGGCAAAAGCCCTGGTCCAGATAATTTCCACCCTGATTTTTTGAATCGCTATGGCAGAAATGCACTCTCTGTATTATTGGAGTTCTACAACTACAGTTGGAAGACTGGTGTTCCAGCAATTTGGAAAAGGCGATCATCCTTCCTATACTTAAAAGTAATAATACTCCGGATAATTTAAATAGCTAACAACCCATTTCTTTCATTGGCATTTTATCCAAGGTCATGGAAAGAATGATTACATCTCGTCTGAGTTGGTTTCTCGAGTTTAATAACCTTATTTCTCCAACTCAGGCTGGATTTAGAAAATGGATGTCCACAAACCAACGAGTCATCTTGCTGAGTCAGTTCATAAAGGACGCTTTTGTTCAAAGATATTCTGTTTTGGCTATATTTGTGGCCTTTGAGACTGCTTTTGATGGAGTTTGGCGACTTAAATATATCCAGAAATTACAAAACTGTATGTGTGCATTAATCTGCTCTCTTGGATCAGAAGTTTTCTTTCACAATGTTTGCATCCCTCGTTTTAGTGATTCTGTGTCCAACTTTAAACAAAGTGAAAGTGGCTTACCACAGGGCATGGTGATCAGCCCTCTTTTATTAAATATCTTTATTGATGACCTACCAAGTATCTTGACTTCTGATGGATTGACTAACGATGCCATTTTTGCAGATGACTTGTTATTTGGTGCTATGCCACTAAAGGTGATCAATCTAACGTAAACACTGTCCTGATTAAGTCTCTTGAAAGGCTGGAGTTTGGAGAATAATATGACTATAAATTTGGGGAAGACTACTAGTCAGTATTTTACTTTAAACTGACAGCCTTTCACTTCTGATCTTGTTTATAGGGGTTCTCCCTTGCAGCATAATGATGTTCAACTTAATCTGGGTTGCATCTTTGATAACAAATTAAAGTGGACTAAGCATATTGAATACATCATCTCAAAAGTGAGGAAGAGACACCCCATTCTTAAGAGACTAGCTGGTGCTAAATGGGGGTGTGGTAGAGCTACCCTTAACACTACCTATAAGACTTATGTCCAGCCAGTTTTAAATTATTGCAATGAAATGCTGGTCTCTGCCTTGGATAGAATCATGAGCATGCTTGATATTTTCCAAAACCACTTGATCACTGGAGGTGTTAAAACTACTCTCATACTTGCTATGCATTTGCTTTGTGACCTACAGCCAGTATCTAACCTGGACAGCTATCCTTTATAATAGACTAATTTTCCGATTTCTTTATCATTGTTTGGTTTTTAAATGTCACCTGTTATCATTTTAGAATGGTTGGTAAAGCTGCATCTTGGAAGAAAATGGTCTTCTTTTACATAGTGTTCATCAGCCTTTGCAAAAAATTTCTTTATGTTTGTAAATGTGGTAATACTTTTTTATTTTGAAGTAAAATGATTTTTGTTATTTAATTTTTGTCCTTTGGCCTATATTTTCCTCTCTGATTCTGCATTTACAGCACCAAAAAACTTTTGTTTGACTTAAATCTTATTACTAAATTGAATACAGTTAAGAGTTGAAAGGAACATAATAAGAACAAATTTAAAGTTTTGAAAGTGATTTAGCTATACTAAGTTTTGAAACTCATCATGTGTGACAGAGAGTAAAAGCTTTCTTTGTTCCACATTCTTTATTAACCTTCTATAAAAACCATAACATGAGCCGTTTTCACAAAATTTTATTAAATCTCATATTTCTGAGGTATTCTTCCAAGGTTAAGGATTCCATATTAATTTTTTTTTCAAAGAAAGAAAGAAATGCATTTCTAAAAATTTTAACAGCTTAATTTTTATAACGTGACAGTTATGCATGTTATAAATAAATATATTATTCTACGAATGCATGATTCAGCAAAACTGCATTTGCAAAATGTTAGAAGTAGAATGTTTTCATGTTATTTGGGCCACATTGTATGTGAGGGATGATATTTTTCTGTGGTAAGAGTTTTATGGGAGTAATGATGTAAACATAATGTTTGGGAAACCAGAAAGTGTAAGTATTATTATTTTGTTATAATAGACATTTTAGGCATCCTTTAAGAGTTTTTTTTCCCCCGTTGGGAAAATGTATGCAAGCTCTAAATGTTTAAATAGTTCATGTTAAGTACATGATTGTTCTTTTGTGTTTCAGTTTTTGAAAATGAAGGGTCCTTATCGTTCCATGTGATATGTCATTATTGCACAGTGTTCATTGTGCTGCCGATTCCATTTGTTGTAAGAGTGAAATCATATCAGTGGTTACCCTCTGCTGCTGTACAAGAGACAAATGTCTCTGATACAGGTGCAGTATGTTCCTTTGGTGTAGTTTGCTGCACTGCCTCATTGTGCTCAGTTATAAACTTAAATGTATTTTTGCTGCACTGTTCAGTGGAACTGACTGTTTAACAATTTCAGTGCATGCTGAATGTGTTCATACCATTGAAATGTTAAGCTTCATTCCAAAGTTCAAATCCATGAGTCATACATATTTCAAAATTTTCTGAAAACTTTTAATGTTCATTTGTTATTGTATATAAAGATCTGCTCTTTGAATCTGTCGGACTGAGATTGAGAATATTTTATGAGATTCATGTTTAGAACAAAGAGTAAAATTCAACAAGTTGGAAAGTTTGTTTTTATTGTTAAATAAAAATTAAATGTTAAGAAGAGGAGTTGATTGGTGTGCCTTTTGTCAAAACTTTGTTATAAAATAATGTAAAATTTGTAATCAAAACTTATCTGAAATTTTATCATGAAAATTATTTTGACTACAGAGATATTTAAAGTTTTGTTTAAATTACAGTACTCTCCTGTTATAACTCTGTTTTATTTATTGCAATATTGGATATAGGATGGGTAACATGTCATTATCTTTAGCCAGCAATGAAAGAAATCAGATTATTTTCAAAGAAATTTTACATGTTAATCAAATCGGAAAGATGCTTCACAAGAAAAAAATGTGGTTTTCAGATCAATAAGCATTGAAAGTTGTGGGATGCATTGAGGCATAAGTGATAATAGACACATGAACCCCAAATGTGGCTTTTATTAAAATAATGCAATTATTTGTAGTTTTGTCTCCCCAAAAAAGGTAAATTCAAATGGCAGCTGATAATTTTGTTATTTTTGGTTAAATTTTATAAAGTTAGTGTCTGTGATGCATATGTGCAAATATGTGATATGCATTATTTACATGAGTGTGTTTGCTTTACATTTTTACTTCCATAATTTATCGGCTGCAATTCGTAAAAAAAATTATTATTAAAATGACGTTTTTAGTAACTATGTAAATGTCTTTATAAATTTATAACTATTAAATATCCAAAATTTTAACTACCAGGTGAGGAACCTGACAGTGCAAAGTACCATTGCATTTACCTATCTTTTGAAAATTATCACTCGCTTCAAAATTATTGATAATTTGCTATTTATTCCAGAGTTTATTTGTTTAAAAATATTTTGTAATACTAACTGCGTAAAGTTATTTCAATATTATGTAAAAATATATATAATGAATAATATAAAAAAATTAATTCTTGCATAAAATCTATTGTTCTTGCCCACAAAATTAAATATACTCCAAGTGCAAAAGAAAATTTCAAATAAATGTGTACCAAAGGGTTAATTCAAGCCACACTTACCGTGTTGTAAGAAGAGAGTTCTGTAAATCATGAATGGGCAAAAACACTAATTTTAAGAATCGGTGCTTCTTCTCTATCAGTTTTGTTAAGAATTTATTTGTTTAAACATAAATGGTATTAATACTTTATTTAGTCTTTTAAGAATGCGTATATATATATATATATATATTATAAAGTACTGCACATTATGAGTTACCATCTGTAGGAAATAATCCAGAGTAATTCCATAATTTGTGGTTGAAATTTGTGCATGTTTTTAATAATAAAATTTAGCTGTGAAATGACCTTAATATTGGTGACTTGCATTAATGTGATGTAAGGATTGTTTGCATCTAGAACGACTAAAGTGTTAATTCTGGCAACCAGCATTTTATGTGGGAGATTTGTGATAAAGTTGCATGGGATTACTTAAATGTGTTTATATTAAACATTTAGCTGTTTTACTGTTACAAAGTTGTTTTAAGGAGCTAAAACAAAGTTTATGATTAATTCATTAAGCTGTTATTTTAATAGAATTGAATTTTTTTTTTAATTCTAAAAATTTCTTTTAATAGAAATGTCTGGGGTCTTAAAATTTTTTCCATTACTGTGTTACTGGATTCAATAATGATTAAAATTTGAAAGTTGTAAAAAAGATTTATATTGATTATCGATGCAATGATAATGCTATCGTGTTGGGTTTATTATGTGTGCCATCAGCCACAAGCCATGCTGATTATTAATTTTTACATCAGTTGTTTTTAAAATCATGTATGAAATAAAATCATATTATATGTTTCTGAATTTAATCAGAGCAATCTTGATAAGTAATTGTGTATCACGAGATTAATATGTTTCCTAGATTAGGAGGAATTAGTTAACTATCACTCCATATCTGGTGTTCATGTACTTTTTATTCATGTTTGTCTTATCTATCTGTTATCATTTGTATGTTAGAAATTGTTACCTTTAAAAAGTATGTAATATTAGATATTTGAATAGAGCAAGAATTTTTTGTTAATGTTCCCCTCCAAATATTAGTTTTGGTTTACAGCAAAGACTAGTTTTCATGCCTGTACTTGAGTGAGTTTTATTTGTTACTAGGATTTTTATAATGAATGTGCATTTTGTGTATGTGTGTAAAATTTTGTGCCTTAATTTGTGAGTGGCTGATAAAATGATTTTGTCCTAACTGTACTTTTTTCCTTAGCAAAAGAGAATTGAAAGTTTTGCATCTTGTTAAATTGTAAAATGCTGTTTTAAGAAATCTTCCCAAATTGCTGTTCTTCCAAACTTTATATAAGGCATTATTATTGCTATAATTTTCTTAAGAACTAGCATAAAATTTGTATGTACTATATTCTGCTTTTAATGTTTGAAATATTTGTTGCTGAGACATCAAAACTTTTGGAGGTACTAGTATTGAATTAATAAACTTAAAATTATGCATGATCAGAATCATTCAAGTGAGATATTCGCTTAAGAGCCTTAAAGTTTGGCTTTTGATAAATGTTCTTCCACTGTAAAAGTTTATTTGTATAAATATAATAAGAGTCTCGGCAATTCCCAATTTAAATTTCTTCCTCCAGAAGCTTTTATAATATACATTTCATTTGAATGTGGTGCCATAAAACTTTGTCTTCAAGCTGAGAATTAATTATATATAAATTTTATATCTCCTGAAAGTGTATATCAAATTTTTGTGTAAATATAATCTAACAATGAAATTGTAGGTTTTTTGAAAGAAACTGATACTTTCTAGTATGAAGGAAGTACTGATTTGACATAGTTATTGCTTATGGCAGAGCACAGATCTGCATAAGATGTTGGCAGTTAAATGAGGTATTTTTATGTTGATTTGTCAATTAGTGAAAATAGTCTGAATGAATGAAAGTTTTGTTCTAGGTTGTAATTGTGCACATTTGTTTTTATTACTTTCATGTAAATATAGAAACTAAAAATAAGGTTTTATATTAAATACCAGAAGTAGAACTTTAGGTTGTATTATTTATTCATATTTTATTGGCATTTTTGAAGTCTTGACTATTAAATTTTTTGTTTTCAGTTTCAAATTCAAGGTCTGTGATCAAAGTTTAGATTATTTTTTAGAAAATTTCAGTTTTTGTTGTAACGTATGAAGGAAGTCATTTCTGTTTTGAATAGCATACGTTTTAAAACAAGATAAAGCAAACACAACATATTAGTTGTGTTATTTTTTACTGTGTTTTTATTGACAGTGTCCTTTCATTAATGACATAAAGTCATGTTGCTCAATTGATATTGAAAGGCCTTTTGATTCAGATTTTCTCCTATACAGAGTATGTTTTTGAGAAATCTTTTAAAAGTAAAAAATAATGCAAAGTAGATAAGTAACCATCATTAATATCCTTAGAAAATTTACATTTCAAATTCTTAGCTTCCTCCCCCAAAAAAAGTCTAAACCAACATTCAAAACAAGAATGATGTATTAAATGTCCAGTCCATATGAATAGAAATAACATGCAAAATGTTGTTTCAACTTCCAAAACCGTGAAGTTAGTAAGCTCATTTGAAGGCTTAAAGATGATGGATGGTGCAAGAAGCTGAGTCATATGGGATTCAGCAGTGATATATGAGAAAGAGGAGGCCGACAGTCTACATATATCTAATTGTTAGAATTAATTATTTCTTTCTATTGAAACATAGTTAATTAGAATTGATTTCAATGCATTCTCCAGTTTTGATTGAAAATCACATTGCAGTAAAATTTGTACTTCGTCTGTTGGCTGATACAGAAAATTTTAATCTTGTTGCATTTCAGTCAAGAGTTCATAGAAAGGCAGATGAAAACTTTTTGAAACATAGCAGATAATGAAGCATGCATTTACAAATATGACATTGCAGTTAAAAGGCAGTTGTTGCAATGGGTTAAGTAGTTTTAAAGTTTTTTTTTTTGTTGTTGTTGTTGATTGACAAGGAATCATTTGCCTTGAGTTTGCTAAATGAGATAAAAAAAATTAATGCATACTTTTACTTGGATATTGGATATTATGAAGTGTTGTTACTTAACCATAGTGCAGTAGCATCTAGAAAGTTTTGGTGAAACAAGAGGTGACTGTCACTCTGAAGTCTGCTCTTCAGATTTTACCCTTGCAGACTCACCCTCCCCAAACTTGAAATCCACTTGCTGCAGGGCTTTCATACCCTACAAAGGGATTTATAGGAGGCATTTTAGAAGTTGAAGACACGTTGAAAATAATATAAAAATAGAGGAAGAAAGTATTTTGTAGAAGGCAAGTCTGATTAAAAGTTACTCTTATCAATCAATGATTTATTTAAACAGTTTAGTTACTTTTTCGACAAACCTAGTATGTAATGACATTAATAGGCGCTGACCTAAAAATCAGAAATAATATATGTAATAGAAAAATATCCACAGTAATTGAGTTAGAAAATTTGATGTAACATTTGTTTTAATTTTCAGAAGTAATGCACATTTTTCCAAAATACAGTTTGCAGGGTATAGTTATGAAAAAATGGGAAGAAAAAATAGCAGCATACAAACTTTTAAATGAAAGGAGGGAAATTTGTAAAGTAAATAAGATGGTGAATGAAGAGTAAATAATGCAAGTAAAATACAAGATATTTTTAAGAGGTGAAAGTTGAAACATTATGAAAGGTTTATTTTATTTATTTATTTATTCTATTTATCTGGCCTTTTTTTGAGAATTTTAACTGATTATTTAAAATGTTCATAAAATGATCGATATTGAGTGTTATTTACAAGTTGAATGTAGCTATCTCACTTGTTCGTTACTTAAAACTCTGTGCATTTCTTCTTTTTATATGTGTGTAAAAATGAAATCCAGGATGTTGGTAAATGCAATTCTGTATCATTCACAAATCAAGAGTTTCTGTGGATCCAGTGCAGAAATGAGTGACTTGAATGTATGTAGATCTCGTAGTTACATTCCACTTATTATGTATTTTCTTTTAATGTACCTGACTATGGATTTTGGTGCAGTTGGTAGATCATTGTTCCAGACATCTTAATTAGACATTTTATATTTTCAAAACAGGAGTGATTATGGTCTGCATGTAGCCGGAATACTGGATTTCTAATTTTCTCAAATCCAGAATTTCTGAATTTGGGAAATGTAGACTGTTAAATGTATGGCATCAAAATATTTTTCCAGTTTTGTTTTAGAACAAACATATCATTTAAAGAATTTAAAACTTACGGTTATCTGTGGTAGGTGGCCACACTTCATGTCTGAGCAAATTAAGTTATTTTGTGCTTCTTCGTAATACGAAAGGCAAAAAATTCATATTTTAAAATTTTGAGCTGAAGTATTCATGCTAAAGGAAAATGGCAAACAGAATACCCAGTATTGACAAAACTGATTGTATCTGTTTTAACTTGTTTCCATGGGCTTGCTATTGAATGTTCATTTAATTATGGAGTGGTATTATGTTAAAATGAAGAGCTTGTTTGAACAGTAATAGCTTAGATGCTGCCCAGACTAAAATTTATTCAGTCTCATTTCACAAAAATACATATAAAGCTTTTGGATCAGAAAATCCATCTGATCACTGTTGGTAAAGATCTTAGTTATAATTTATTGCATAACTGGACAGCTTACCAAAATTCTTTACATGTCTTGTGTCTAATAGTTTCTGATCTCTAGCACCTGTTGATATGCATACTGTAAGTTCTAAGCTGATAGTTAGTATGAAGTCAAAAATCTTTGTCTATATGAAAATGTCTTGCTGATCGTACTAAATTTTCAGTTCTTACAAAGAAAAATCTAAATGCAGTTATTCCCTCAAAATACTCCTGCCAAAAAAAGGTAAGCTTTGTAATTATTAAGAAAAATTGGTAAACCAATTAGGCAACTTTCTGAATTGATATAGTGTGAAACATAATTATGTTTTAATAGATTTTTAAAAATTACACTTTTTGATTTTCTAGGGAAATAGTTTGTAAGTGTGTGTATGCATATAAATGTTTCACAACAGTATTCATAGCTATTTGAAATTATGTTGGACTTTTATTGCAAATCATTTCTCTGGATTTTTAAAGTGTAGTCACAATTACCAGTCAAAAACATAGCTTTAATAATTAAAAAAAAAACTATTGTCAGGTACCTGCCTGCATATTATTTATGACACTCATTTATTGTATAATTTTTCTTAACAGTTTATTTATATGTATAAATATTTACATTAAAATATATATATATGTATATGTATTACTTTATCCTTAGATTGATGATATATTTTATAGAACACAAAAGTTTCATTATGACAGTCCACTAGTGGCATATATAACGGGAAAATGAGTTTCCTTTAGAAAGGCATTTGTTACCTTTCTGTACTTTGAATTGATTAAATAAAACATTACATTCGCATGTACATCAGCCTCCTTAAAATTAACTCTGAGGTTATGAAAGAATGTGTCTTCTGTCTGCAGTGTGTTCTTAGCTTCATATTATGTAATGGGTTAGACAGCATGGAAGCAGGTTGTTCCTTTTGATCTCCAAGTGATGATAAATGTCAGTTATCTAAGTTATGAAAAGAAATTAGGTATTTATATTGGTAATAGAGGTTGAATAAGTTTCTCTGCCATTATTTTGCTTCAAGTGTGCAATGCGCGATACATTTGAAGCAGATTGTAGCTCATGATCTACAGGTACTGGTAAATGAGCATTGTCAATTAGGAAAAAGACTGAGACATATGTACTGGTAATGTTAGCAGGAGTAATTGGATTTTTAGACAGAGAATGCTATTGAGAAAAACTTAAAAATGATTGTTTAAAAGAATGAATTGTGTTGATTTCAATATGGAGAGGGGGAAATTTGTGTGAATTAATGTATGGGTTGTGAACTGTCTTACATTTCCAAGTGACAATGAATGTACATTGCTGTAATGCTTATAATTCTTTTCCAATTGTAGTATAATTTAAACATGATACCAATTTTATGTATATCTCATTTGAAATTCAACTGAATGACTGAATACTTTTTAGACATAAAGTTATGTAGATGTTAGTACTTTTCCATTTTTAATCACATTAGATCTCATCCTGTATATCTTTATGTTTGTAAAGTGTTATTTCTTCTGCAGGCGTGGAAAGGATGTATGCAGCTGTGATAAATAATCAAAATTATTTTTCCATTTTTTTTCACTTACTTTTTATGCTTTCATAATTTTTGCCTTTGTATTTAGAATACTTTCTTGCTGTGACATAGAAAGTATTTCACGTTTAGTACTTTTGAAGCAAAACATAAGTCTGAAGGACATTTCAATCAACACTGGGCATTCTTAATATTTTGATTATTAGTTTTTAGTTTAATCCTTGAAAACTGTACATAATGACATCATTTTATTTTGAATCTGAAGTTTGCAATTTATATTATACCACATGTATATTGAAGTCATTAGTTTGTAAGTTCTGTTGTCTTGTATTGGTAATATTCTCAAACTTAGTGGACAGATGAGGTTGTGAGCTGTTCTATAGTGTCAAGTTCAGTGGCTGACTGAGTCTTAAGAGACAGCAAAAGAAAGATACTTTACATTTAGTTCCCCAGATGGACCAAGTGAATGACAGTAGATAAAAATGTTCAATGTAATCAAAACTAAATTTAATTTTATTATGATCATATGCTTAATGCATTTCAAAGCTGATGATTAAGAAAGGTGTTTATTTACAAAATGAACTTCTGGGATTACCTCATGTAACATTTTGAAACATGATGCAGAACTGTGAATATTCAAAAAAGAAAATCATTGAAATCACATGAATGACAAATAAAACATAAAAAAGGAAATGTCAGTAAACTTTGCAGCATTCATTGTTAATAGTAATAATCATGATGACACTTGACAGAAACACTCTGTAAAATCGTTAGGATAAGACCAAATTTTAAAATAAATACAAAAAAATTACAGCCAAAAAATGATAGCACTCCCTTGAAGAACTAAATTTTAAGTAAGCCAAGACGTATGTAAAATTTAGAATGAATATCTGAAAAAGAAAAATGCGTATGAAACAAATTTTAGCTGATTAAGCAATAGAAACAAACTAAAAAAAATACATATCAAAAGCATTCTTTAGAAGTTTTTGCACTAAGCTAGATAAAGGTGTTATCAGATGCTAAGCAGATTGTATGCAATTCAAAAGATGTTGCTACTGCAATTACTTTAAAGGGCTGTATTTTGAAAAACATTCATCCGTTTAAAGAATCTCGTGAAAATTCCGCAATGTGTGAAAGTGGACTAGCCATCTATCTATTGAATTAGGTGTATGGTCAACAAACATTATAATTAACAACAACAACCAAAAAAAAAGGTAGAAAGTTGATGTTATTTCTTTTAGTGAAAAAGAAAATTTCGTTGCTGTGATATAAAAAAAATTCTGTTGGCAGACCTCTGTTTGTTATGTATTTTATGATTAAGGGTATACTGAACCCCTAGAAACTTAATTTAGTACAATTTTGATGTTAAACATTATAATATAGAATCCATTTTAATTTAAAAAATTAAAAACTTTGAAGTCATCAGCCACCCAGTAATGTTCATAGTATTAGATTTAAGCTTCACAAGTCAAACATTAAGAAGGGTATAAATATTTCCATCAACAATCATTCGTTTTTAATCGTAGTGTCATTTTCTGCTAGTGTACCTCATCTACTCAAGCTCTTATGCGGTCATTCATTTGAGAGCATTGCATTTAGTAAGCAGGATGATTTTTTAAAAATTATCAACAAATGGAAAAAATTTAAAATTATTGTATAAATTGACAGATAAGGATCTCAAAGGCATATTAAGGAAGGCATTATTGAATTATTCTCTGAGAACATTTTCTGTATATTGAGTAAGTGCTTATTACCAAAGGATTTATTTATAGGATGAATTATAGATTTTAATCGATCAGTTTTTCATTAGAGTCATATAGTAAACCTGACACCGTATGTAAACTGTTTTCTGGAAAAAAAGATTTAAGTATAAATTAAGTATAAATGTCATCTTTTTAAGAACATTATGTTAATTAGCATTTTGTGTATCAAAGCATTATATTTCTGTCCCCAAATTTGCTATGGAATTTTTTATCATTAGATTAATTGAGGACATTTCAGTAAACTTCTTCAGTCAATTTCACAGCATTGTCACTCCTATGATCAAGCAGTTTCTGTAGAATTTATTTTATAAATTAAGGTTATTTGTAATAGAAAGTTAAGTGAAAATCCCCTATGAGTTTCTTTCTGGCAAACATTTTCATATGTATTGAATTTAAAATTATTTTTATTGTTCCTACTGAAAAGAAATTAATAGACTTTCATCAGTGTGTGTGTGTGTGTTGAAGTGCCTTCTGCAACTCATGCTACAAGGAATTAAGGAAGTAGTTGTTCAAGCAGACTTTTGTGAATTTTGACTTTTGAGATAAACTTCTTGTTAGAAGGAGCAAACCTTGTAGTATAACCCTAGTAGCAGAAGGGGACAGGAAAATTATTGTCAAGCATGTTTACTGTTTCAACTCATAAACTGTAATTCTTCTGAGAATTATTCTGTTATAATGTACTCTGAAATTTGAGTTCATTGCAAGTTCTAGCTAATGCACAAGTTTATTATTCTGATAATTATTCAAGTAAAATCATGCATAGATAAGCATTTCATAGTAATTGCTTGTATTTTCAGACTAGGTTCTGTAATGCTTTTTATATTTTCTATATTAATGTTTCTCAAACTTTACCTGTGCAATTTTTCTGTAAGGTTTTGGCAGTCGCTTTCAGTAAAGAAAAATGCCTAGTTGATCCTTAAGGATACTAAAACTGTAATTTTATATATGTTTATAAAGGTTAATCCTGAAGAGTGCTTATAATTCAAAATGTGAATTTATGTGGTATGTCCTTAAGATCTACGTACCTTATTATGGCTTGTTTCTGAAACAAAGCAGAAAACATTTTTAAAAAATCTGCATTCAAGTCTCTTGGAAGTTCAGGAGAAAATACCTTTCTTTATATATTTATTTATTAGTTCTAAAACGTTTTTGGTGTTTTCAGATGAAAAACATGGACTGTTATTAACTGAAAATACCAAGTGGGCTATGAGCATGGGATTACTTAAGATAGGTTTACAAGATAATGGGGCAGGAATATACTGTAGTTATATGAGAAGTGTGAAGAAGTTGTATTGCAGTTAATTGAGTTGTATTCGTATAACTTAAAAATTTTGTTAAAAAGTTAGTTTCCATTTACAAATAATGGATTCGTGTAAGAAAATTTCATATATGATGCACCTCTCTAACATGCTTCATGCCATCATCTGATTGCAAGAGGATTGTGTGCAGTACCTATTTGCAGTGCCTACTATACACGACAAGCATACATAGGAATCCTTGCCAAGTGTTTGATTCTGTGATTTGGATATACCAGTTTGCTGCCTCCAGATTTTGTGGGTACTACTTTAAGTCCAATGTAAAGCTTAAATTGTGCACATTATGTGCAAAGTTCATCATATTACCAGTGTACTGAATTGATTGTAATGGAAGGTCAAGTTTCTACTACAATTCTTAAATCATAAATATGTCTCAATAACTAACAATACACCTACTTTGTATATCTAACGATGCTTTCGTATATTTTTGCCCCATCCCCTGGTAACAAGTGTTATGAAAATTACCAGATCCTTGGTACTGTACCCTACAAAGGCTGTAATAAAAGTGCTTTTTAAGTGCCAAGCAGTACATAAATATGATAATGGTAATTATGTGATTTGACTTATCTAAAATTAAATGGCAAATATCAGATGTGATTTTGAAAAGTATCGAGTCTGATTCTCAGGTTAATCTTTAAATCGTATGATAGAACTTAGTAACTTTTATGATGGTGTCCTGCAGGCAAAATGTAAAACTACTTTCGTAAACATTTTTTAAGATATATGTTTAGTCAGTTATAGTAAAGATTATAATAATTTTATTTATGGTTAAAGGTGCTCAATATTCTCGCTGTGAATGTTGACATCATGACACCCATGTTATTTTCCACGTTACAAAGTGAAAAAAAAGTATAAAATATGATGATTAGGTTCTTGGGGTTCATACTGTACTAAACAAATGTTCATTAGTTCTTTCCCGTCCCTCCTGCCACAGTAGTTGTAAATTCAAAATTTTTCTCTTCTGATAATAATTTTCAGTAACTTTTTTGTTTTATTGTATAATACACTTCCCCCTTTCCTTCCTATTAATTAAATCCTAATTTTATATTTTAAAAGGTTAGGAATGAAATCAAAAGAGCTTGGGAAACTTAAGTTCTGATTTTAACTGTCAAGCATACAGTTATTTTACCTTTATCAGTTTTTCAAATTTTGGCAAAATTCTGTTGTGTGGGATTTTAGAGATAGAATGTATTACTGAAAGTGGTGAGCTTATTTTTTTTTTCTACTGCTCTTAACTGGGTGCTTAAAGCATTACATTGTGTAAATATTGTAGTGTGTGTAATTTGAAAGTGATGGTTTTAGCATTTTGTTGGATGTTTCTATCCTTGTTTGAATATGGCCACTCACATCCCGGTTAAATAGTGTAACATCGTTACTTTAAGTCCTTATGTTGTCCTTGCAGGAAGGATTTGTTTTCTAAATCCCTGTACAATTTTGCTACTTAAAAGATTTATGTGTGTATACATGTGTTAAAGATAGAATGTGTTACTTTTATATTTTCATAAGACAGTCTTTAAAATTATTTTGCTTACTATCTTCCATTTTGTTTTATTCACGTTTTAAATCGTTATTTCCTTAATCTATTGCATCTACTTGTTTCTCTCTTTTATTTGATGTTACTATGATTGTATTTACAAATTATTTTTTATCGTGCTTTTGCATACACAGTGTTACCTGGATTATTGTAGTGAAAATGTACTTTAAATATAGATTTAATAAAAGTACACAAACCAAAAGGCACTGGTTAATCGTCTCTTCCCAAATAAGACTTTGTTTGAAATTGCTAATTATGGAAACCTAAGGCAATTAATCCGTCCAGTATATGAGAATAAATATCTCAAGAAGAGTGAACGAGAATGTAGTGGTAGAAATAGTTTATTAGTAAAGTTATGGAGCCTTTAATTTCATGTCATATTTATGCAGAATTTTCCACATGAAATTCACTTTATTTTATAAAACAAATATTTTAGTCTCGGTTTAAAACTTGACTTGATGAATTCAGTAATTTAAAAATGTGTAGTATGGTATAGAAAGTCCAGGTTACACATTGTAGTTTTATTTTTCTTGTGTAAGTGTTGGAAGGTGTGTAAAGTTGCAAGATTGATTTACATGTAAGTTAATATATTTTAAGTTTTATGAAGCAGTCAGCATGGTTGAAATTTGCTTCTAATCATTATGAAAAAAGACCACCATGCTAAATTTGCATGTTATGATGTAGCTACCGGTTTTATGTGTAAATAAATGAAATCTGAAAATTTCAGATTATAGTCTGACATCTCGAAGAGTTTAAAGTTTTCAAGAATTGATAAATGTAAAAGGTCATAAAAGTTTTCAAAGAAAGTCTGTGCAAACTGTGGAACATATGGTGTTCGAAATGTCTATGCATTACATCAAAGCTTCAGGTGTTCACCTGAAATAACAGTATAATGTAATTTTTTTCAATTAATGAGAATTTATCAAAAATAAAAATATGCTTTACCAAGTGGCAATGTTAATAATTAGCTGTGGGTAGGGCCATGTGGAAGATATATTAAAGCTGTAATATTTTGAATTGTAGCAACATGTATACCAAGGTGTGTGAATGGTAAATGCTTGTATTTTTTCCATCATTCTTTCTGAAGCATGGTTGTTTATGCAGATTTAATTTTGGCTATGTGTAATTTAGATAATAACAATACAATACTGCATCTTCGAGGTGTTAAACTATCAGGTTCTTATTGGTTATAGGAACCATGGATTGGTAACTGCTTTTCTGGTTGCCAGCACAATCATTGGTGATATTATCTGATATTATAAACCCACTACAAACGTTAATGATGAAAACTTGAACCTTGTGGGGTTTCATGAAGTTTATGGTGGCTGTAGGTCAACTATTGCCAATAAAATTTCGTTAAATTTATCACTACTGGTAGTGCTCTGCCTCATAAATTCTGTGAGCTGTGTGTCCAAGTGCTGTCTTGCGGTGCTTCGTATTTTGTCATTTGTGAATCCCCAGAGTCTTTCTAATGTCTGCGTATGAGCCCTGGTTTCAAGATCCATGAACTTATGCTGATGCTTTCAAATGTTATGTTCTTCAGTTTCATAACTATAGCAGCAATGTGAAAAAAAAGAAATTATTGAGCGATTTTTCAGTGTATTCAACCGTAGTGCTTGCCAGTTGTTCACTATCACAAAAAACATTACTTGGCTTCCTGGTAAATGCCACGAAACACCCATTGCTCAGGAAGTGATTGGCTACAGTTACTTTTACATTTCAGGAGTAGAATTTTGTCAATTTTAGCAATCTTCTCTGTTCCCCTGATCTTTATAGATCGTTTTTGCAGATATTGGAAGCATTTCACTCATGTAATTGTTCCAATGTATAGTTGTTTCTGGGCTAAAATCCGTCTGACATTGACACCATGACACAGAAGTAAGTTCGTAAACTGAACAGTAAATAAAGCATAAGGCTTCTGCAAATGATTCCTAGATCCTAAAACCAGGTCATCACACAAAGACCTACAGTACAGCAACAACCAAAGATATTACACCTCCAGCAGCACTTTTTACCTACTTGTAGCCACATAGCGTGATCATTTGGACAAAAACCTTGTGGTAAAATTTTCTTTTGTTATAAGAAGCTATAGCATCTTAATCCATCGGAAGAAAATTATGCATTTTCATCATTGCACCAAAATTTCTCTAAATTTAAACTAAGTGCTATTAAAATGTTCACAATACTGTAAAATAGCACCATCTATTTATAATATTAGCTTTTGGTATAAACCAAAATTTGGTGTGGTGCGTATGTAGTGCTACATTCAGCGTCATGATCTCTATAACCAATAAGAACCAGTTCTTGTAATATGTGTGACCTTGGGCAAATTGTGAATAATTTCTTATTCTTTCGTGTAACTGAGTATGAAATTCTGTAGAGAATATTGCAGTTTTATGTTCAGATTTGTGTATGTGAATGTAAATATTTTCTGTTGAAAATCTGTTATAGCATATGTAATATTAAAGCTGGATATATATGTATATATACCAAATTCAATCTTAAAATTGATTTCTTCTGTTTTATGTGCAAGTTTAGTTCATAAATGTAAATATTTTCTTCTGAGAATTCATGGCTTTATGTATAATATTAAAGCTGGGCATATACATAAATGCACCAAATTCATAATCTTAAATTGATTTCTGTGTTAGAAAATTATTGTAGCCTTGTGCCATAAATGTTTCTTGTCGTAATATTCTTTGCAGCACATTACACTGTCATTTCAAGTCTTAAAATTTTCTCTGTTTTAATGGTTAATCAATCTATGTTTTTACCATTAATGATGTTGAAGTAACTTTGGATAAAAGATCTTCATGTACTTGTACATTCAAATCTGCATAAATATTCGTTAATCCCCCCCCCCGACTGCATGTTCATAGCACTTAATTTACCTTATAACATATGCAAGACTTTTCTGTCTAAGGATTGCATTTATAATATTTTATCAGGCAAAGATTTTTATTTAATGAAATGTAGCATCTTTTTCTTTTTAAAAATAGCAGTTGTCATTTCTGTTATCAACATGTAGATAGTAATAATACATTGGATCATTTTAAAAGTTCTGTAAGTTTGAGTCACATTGCGCATAGAGCACTGATAGTCACTAATATATGTTCCTGTTAATCTGCAAATTTAATTTATATGTAAGTTAAAGTCATGCAAAGCAATCAGCATGCTTGAAAATGAGATCTAATCATTACAAAGAAAAACCGTCATGCTAAAATTTTGGGGAACTCTTCATTTAATGTTAAAAAAAAAATTGCACTTTTGAAACCTTCTGATGATGGTCTAATATCTCAGAGTTAGCGATTAAGATTTTCAACAAATTAAAAAACTAAAGCATACAAGTTTAAAGGGAAGTTCTGAACAAATTATGCAACATGAGGTGTTTGTAACATCCAAATGGTAAAAGGTGATAGGCATCATCATTATTTGTCACCTTTTATCATCTGGAAACCAAGCTGTCAACATCTCAATAAAAAAATGCAGGGAGCTTAGAGGCACATAACTGTCTGTTTAGCAGCTTCATGTATTTGAAAATATTATACAATTAAGATCTGTTGTGAAGATGAAGACAAATGATGAGCAGACGTGTGGACTTATCAGATATATGGAATAGGACTTTGATTTCGTGATATGTGCCTCGTTAAGCATGTTGCCCTTACCGTGGAACAATAAGACCCCCTTTAATGAAAGATCCCTACCAGATGCACAACACTTTCTTCCCATGGCAGTCATTTTCATGTTATTTGATGCTAACTATTGTCTTTGTGTTTGGTGTTATGATGCAATACATATTTTCGATACTTGTAATCCAATCTAGAAAAGAACCCAACAATGGCCAAGCGGTAAAGTCTCTGAACACTGGTAGTTCAGTTACATTTGCCCATATGTAAAATGTATACAAGACAGTTTCCTTGGAAAGTTCTGTGCAAAGGCTTCCATCCCCTTAGGCAGACAGCCCTCGAGTGCTTTGCCATAACTAAATAAACCTAACCAAACCAGAAAAGTGTCGTTTTGGTATTAAGACAAAAGGGAAGCACAAGTGTTTTTGTGGTCCTCAATGTAATCATCTAAGACAATTTTCCAGCCTTGTTTGCCTTTTGCTTTGCATACTATTGCCAGAAAGCTGCTATTTGGTTTATAGCTGATGGTCCTTTGATTTTATTTAATTATATTATTAAGCTGCACTTGAACAATCTGATAACATTGCTTGGATCTTAGAGGTAGAAACCCCTCTTAAGATCCAAGCAATCTGGGAAGAGGAGTCACTATTTCTGATATTTTTTTATACCACTTTTGACATATCCTTGCATTCACTGCTATCGGGATTACTTCATTAATGTTCTTGTAGCCGGCTTTGCTATGATTCCTTTATGAAGTTTCATAGAGCAATGATATTTCTATTCAGCTGTTAGTAGATCATTTGCTATTTTCAAAACATTGCTCATGGTGTTGTGATTTGAGAGTCATTCTTTTACACAAGAAATGTGTTCTTGCTCATGTGTGTATACTGTGGTACTAGTGCTTTACAGAAAATGGTTATCAGGAATGACAGAACTTTTTAAATGATCCAATAGTTGAATAAGATTAGTTATTGTGAACATGTAAACATGTGATCTTATCTGTTATTTGGTAATATGCGTTAAATTGTTTACTTCAAGAAATGCTAATATTCGATGTCATTAATCAGTATTTTAACATTGCTTAGATACTGTGTTATTTTCTGACTAATGTTGGAAAACATTAAGATATGCCAGTAATGTGTTTATTTTAAATGTTGAAGTGTGATGATACTGTAAGTGTTCTTTCCCTCTCTGTGACATGAATTTTTTAGTTTTTTTTTTTTTTTTTTTAACTTTGTTTCATATACAAAGTCCTCTGAAATTATTTTAAGTGGATTTTAATGCCTTGATTTTATCAAGTAATGTTGTAATAGATGAATAAAAAGGTGTTTTTTTTTTAATTTGATTGTTATAATCAGAAGTAAATCACTAAAACACAGAAAAACTTGAAGTTTGATGCTTAAGAGAAATTTTGATATCAGAAAGAGTTTTTTAAATCTGTTCTTCAGGCAACATTTCAGAAAACTCTTCACTTATAATTCAAGTAGTTTTAAAGCATATAGGTTGTGTTTTAATTTCATGGAGGAACAAATGTTTTAGCGTAGCACTATAAATGTCATTGGCATTCAATATAAAATGCATTTAGGTACCCAAAACGAAATCTATGGTGAGACATGAAGGGCATATGCTATACTAAGTCTAATTTTATTCTATATCAAACAACTCTCCTGTAATAGATTCCTAGCAACTCATCAATAGTGTTGCCAGATCGTGCGATCTTTCGCAAATTTGCCACTTTTGACAAACTTATGCTACTAAAATTTAGTATTTGCGAAATTTTTGCGACATCCAACATTTTCTTATGCTACTTTTTGAGACTTAAAGATTTTTTTAATATATCGTAAAATGCTTTTATATTAAAATAATGTATCAATTAAAAAGAATTTATATTTAAAAAAAAAAGGTTTATTTAGGTTTAAATAGCAGTTGTCATCTGGCAATCCTGTTTACATATGAGCTTTTGTTTTCGGTCGGCCCTAAATCCCCGAACGCGCAGGGAGGTCACATAGTCATGACTTTTCGTGTAAGCGACGTCACAACGAAGCTCCGCCCACCATCAACAACAACTTCGGTGGATGTGAAACATGGTTCACAGTGTTGATTCGGAAATCTGAAATACGTCCTTGTCGATATTCATGAACATGTATGTCTGGACAATTTCGAGCATTCTGCAACTGAATGGCTTGGTTATGTCTCTCTGCATAAGAAAGCAAAAGAATAGTTAGAGATATTTTTTTAGATTGTCTACTATAGAAAATGCAGAGTATATAAAAAAATTCTTCATTAAGATATTCTAGTATCAGACGTTTTTAATCTTATTTTTACATGATACAATTGCTTTGACGAGTTCACTGATAAAGCCAAAATTAGCCTATAAATTTTCTCTTTCAAAAAATATTCAAAATAAATCTGGGATTATGGTAACCTCGCAATAAGATTAATAATTTAATTCACAATGGAACTATGTTTAAATAAAAAGTATATTAACAATAAATAAACACTGTTATATGTTATTTTGTAATGAGACCTTAAAAATAGATTCTAAGATTTTTGAAAATCACATCATTCATCATCTGCAAACTCGTGAAAAATTTATATAGTTGCTACTAAAATATCTGTGTGTTTAATTGGATTTATGATGGTTGCCATAATAACATATACTTGTCATACTACCACTGATACTTATGGATAAATATCTCACTCTTATAACCATTTACAGTACAAAGTCCGAGATCGGGATTCCGGATATTAGATCATCAGTTTAAAACTAGTAAGATGGCATGTAGAAATTATGTAATTAAAAATATGAAATAATGAAGCATTTATGATCTAAAAAGTAACAAAATTTACAAAGAAAGTTTAATATTTATTTGTTTACTTTATTAAACATTTCTTTCAATGCAAGTTTTTTTTTTTTTTTGTGCTAATATTTTCTCATTAATTCTGTAGACAGACATGATTTCTTATTTATTTGCAAAGCTCCGTCATTCAAGGTCCTGTAATCGCTGTGTTGAGAATTCCGACTATCTTGTCAATAGAATTTTTTTTTGTTTTCAATAACCTCTCTGTCACTTTCTTCACTATCGTTAGTGGTATTTTCTGGATCTAGAACCATATTACAGATTTCGCCGTCCGTTAATTTATTGATGATTGGGGCATAGTCATCGTAATGAAAATCTTCTGTTACATCATCTTCATTTATTACCGCTTCTCCACATTTCTTTACAAAATCCATTAACTGGAAAATTTCACCTTTGGTTTACGATATCCGAAAACCTTCACATTTGCGGCTATTATATTCATCATCCTCGCCATGAGATATGGTAGCTGGCCATAAATTATGCCAAACATTTTTTAAAGTACCTGCAGACATATCCTCCTGCGATGCTCCACAAAGCAGATTTTATGCAAAAATATTTCAAAAATTCTTGAGTAATCTTGCAATTATTAAAAAAATTTAACATGGCTTTTAAAAATTCTATTTTATATTTGCATTTCAGAGTGCGCACTATTCCGATATCCGTAGGCTGAATGACGGGCGTACAATTTGGAGGAAAGAATAATACGGCTACATTATCTTTCACTAAAACTTTTAAGTGAAGTACGAGCCGAACGGTTGTCTACAATCGGATTACACAATCAGAACAAGTTTTGCATAATCAGGTAAACCAACCGAATTCTGCTGAGCGTCGGGTATGAAATGATTTTCAATCAATCATTCGTAAACACTTGTGTCATCCATACTCTTTTATTTGCAAGCTATATAACCGGAAAAATCTTTACTCCTTTAACCCGTTCAGTGCCGCTCCCGAGTTAAGTCGTTTTTCTTTCTCATTGCCTGTTGGTTTTTTGAAGTAATCAATCATGAAACATCATTTATGCCTGCAGTCTCACTTTCAAACAATAAATATGTGTTTCCGTTTCCTGGTTCTTGTGGAGCGAATTTAACCGAGTTAAAACGCGGCACTGAACGGGTTAAATGCTCGAGGTCGTGTATTTTTTTTTTTTTTTTTTTTTTTTACGAAAAATTTACACTTGTGCGTTCCTGCAGCATTTGCTCATACTAAAATTGTTAGTCTCGCTTTCGAATCTCACACCAGTTGGAACCTTTTCTATAGAGATTGCCAAGGTATTTTGCGGCACTTATTGCCAGAAAAAAAAACAGTTTCATCAGAGTTATAAATTTGTTCTGCAGACAACTTTTCACTATTAATGAGTTCAATTAATTCATTTGCAAGTAGTTCAATATCAGCTGAAGCTTTTTCATGTACAATTCTTAATTGCCTTATACCATCGCAATTTTTAAATTTGGATAACAAACCTGTCGAATATATGCACTCAGTTTTTAAGTTCATTTCTTAGTGAATTATTTTAGCTTGAGCCATTGAACACTGAACCCGTCAATCCCCTCGATGCGACGCTCTCTGACCCATCCAGTCATCGCTTTGTCATGATCTTCACCTGTAGCATAACAAATAATTTTTCTGTTATTCATTGCGAGTGGGGTGTGGAATCCACAAAAAATTCAGAAAGTTCCTTTTTCTGTTTTCTTATGTCATGTATAATTGTCTTTCCAATGCCATATTCCTCGCATAATTTTGAGACGGATATACCTTTATGCATAAATTCCAGTTTTTGTTTAATGGACATCGTAACATACTTTTTAGAAACTTTTCGACATAATCTTCAAACTTTAATTTTCATAAAATTTCTGTAATAAAAACAGTCTGCAAAAAAATAATAAGTTGGATCAAATTAGAATGTTAAGGAACAGAGCATACCGCTATATTGACTAAAATTCCTTGGGAATCAGTAAAGCATAATTTTAGCCTATCTTAATTCGCTGCACATTATCGGCTATGTTTCATGAGATTGGCAATGAAAGACAAGTTGTTCCGCTAAATTCTGTCTTGCTTCTATCGCTCGTTGAAGCAATTAAGCCTGCATTGTGTTAGTTGTTTATTATATTTACGTCCATTTGCACAAGCTTACGACTTATCCGCGTCCTGATTAAATAAATTTTTATACATACTGAAGGCTTATCGAGAGTCTGATGCAGTCTTTGCGGGTTCGAAATTCTGCTACCAAGCGTCTCCCTAAGTTCTAAGTTTTTGATCCCAGTGCTTTCCCTGAATTCTAAAAATTTTTCCATCCCTTGATTTTGTTGCTCGGTGCTTCTCTGAATTCCAAAAATTTTATCTTCCCTAAATTCTTGCGGCCATGCGAGCTCTGGCGCCGGTTCTGACTTTATGTGAAAAACAAATCAGTTATTCTTAAATCAAATAGCACTAAATGTAATCTTTTGCCCTATGAGTATCATTAACAAAATCTGTTTTTAGCATATGGAAAGAGATTTTTGTTAAATTTTTCCTCGTCAACATTTCTTAGCGCATTTAACTGAAATCTATAATCATTGCCAAGCTTAATGTAACATAAAATGTTACCATACTCTTTGTTATTAAATTACTAATATAAAAAAAATTGTTTGGTCATTGCTCAAATTGTCGTGTGTTGATAAACATGCGTTGATGAAAGCAAAATATAATGAATAATAATTCGCCAGGTTGGCGTCAGGGATATAAAATAGTAGGTGTAAAATCAACGATATTTGTATGTAGAATGTTTCAACTTGAGATGTGTTCCAAGCAGCTACGGACCCAAATTATTGATCACCCAAATTTATAATAAAATTATTGTTTCTTCAATAACGAGGTATTTTATTTAGTGTCAAAATGAGATTAAGAATCGGGACTCTCCACATGTTTTTTTTATGGGAGGAAAATATCGCATGCGTGCGGCCTCCGGGGGAGGGAAAGCTGGTTGGTGGTTAGATCATTCCGGATATTGGACATCCGTATCTTGTACTTTGTTCTGCATAATGATATCAACACCATTGGAAACTAAATTTCTTTGCTCCAGGCAAACTGGGATTTGTGTTTGTTTTGCTTTCAAAATGAATTTAGTTTTATGCAAAATATGGGCTCCCTTTTTCTACATATTTTAAATACTTTAGTATCTTTGCACAGTTTCTATTTTCTGACTTCGCAAATCTAACAGATACATAAATCAGAAATTACAGAAAAAATTACAATTTTTTATTGCAAGCTCAGATTAGTAAAAAGTAAAAATTTTATTATATGATGCAATTAAAAAAAATAAAATGAGCAAAATTTCAGGCAAATCTTGTAAATACTATTTGCATCATTATCATATTTGTCAAACAACGAGCTCACAAGTGTTAAAAAAAATCAAGCACAGTGTTCATAATTAAAAATTTTATGATCATTTTTTTCTCTAATAAGTATCTTTTTAAAATGTTAGTGTACTTTTATTGTGCATCTTAATAATAAGAGTGAAACTGAAGCAATTAATAAGTCAGATTTTATATGTGGTCCTCAACACACTTTTGCTTCACAGCATTGCCTTTTTATGGAACACTGCATTTCTGAATATTAAAAAAAGGGGGATATTAGTTGCATAGGCTGCATCTTTATGAAAAACAAATTAAATGTAGATTCTGCTAGGTATGCATTTTTTCTACATATGTCAGCCATTCAACTTACTTTCTGGGTCTTCAGCATTCATCTTTACCACTTGTATTTCTGTCATTGAACTTGATTTTGTATTTAACTATTATTTAATTCTCAGGTATGCATAGATGTAATTAGTTTCCTTTAGTTAAAAAGATTATTAGAAAGCAAGACGCTTGCTTGCAATGGTATATTGCTAAAGATATATAATTATGCAGGAAAAAATTGTTTTAAAGGACATAAATTATATCTTAATAGACATAGCCGTAATCAACAAACCAATCTATAATATAATTTGCTATTGACAATTTTCAGCAACAATACATATTCTTTTTTTTCTTATTTATTTTTTTAATTTTCAAAACCACAAAAGAGAAAATAAACCCATGACTGTTTCAACATTTAAATATAAAACATACAAAGAAAATGTGGAAAACAAAATGTCATTTTAATCATGAATATTTACATTGAATAATGCTTAATATTTATAACTGTTTAAGTAAACTATCACTAACAGCAACACATGCCTCACAACCACAATGAGGTAACTGGCATGTACTTCTACACCAATAGTGCTAATTTGGTGCCGAAGTAGGACTAGGATTTCAAACATTTTTAGTTAAATAACTATTACAAATTCTGCAAAAGTGCGCCTTGTGGTATGTAAAGAATTTCTTCAAACTTTATACGTGCTAAACAGGCACTGTGTCCTCTTTCGTGATCCAGTCTTGGCTAGCCTATGTAAAATAATATAACAAAACAGTTTGTATCACACAGGCAATCGGTCTCTTCAAAATTTGTTGCACTTTGTATGAATTATCTTTTCTGTAAATACTTCTGTTTGAAAGTTCATACGAAATCTCCATAACTCATATTTTGCTTATTTTAAGGTATGGAGATCATCGTACTGCGAACTAGCAACTAAATGTCTACAGTTATGGGATAGGGCCGAAAGTAAACTTGGAAAGATTTATTATGTACTTCTAAGCTATAAACAAGCTACTTTTATTTCTTATTATAATTTTAAGTTTTTTTAAATTATTGAATATAGTTCTGTTTGGATCATAATTATACGCACAAATTAACACTGCATTACTTAGATTATAAACAAAGAACTGAATAGCTATTTGCCTAAGAGGAGTGATACCTTTGTGGACAACTTTTCGTAAAAAAAATTCCATGTTACGCATGGAAAAATCCACAAAAACTCTTGCAATCAATCCATTTGCTGAGATTTTAAATTGGGCTGAACTAACAGCACTCCTCAGTTTTACCAATTGGCTATTGTGAGCCACTTCCGTGATGAGAAAAAAATTGTTAATACACATTGAATATGGGTCCCCACAAGTCGTTAGGAGGCTGTGAGCACTGAACGCTGGTAGTTCAACCCAGGTTTGAATTCACTTGATTGGGTTAGATGCATGGTTGGTTTTCTCCATGTGTAACATGAATTTGAGTTAATTTACTTTAGGAAGTTCTTCATGAAGATATCCCTTCCCTTAAAGCATATAGCCCTTATGTACTTTACCATATTCAAACAACCTAACTTAACCTTAAATTTGAATGGTGTTCACAGTTTATAAGGTTTCTCCTTAAATCTCTTAATCTTCTTACTGAGCATAAGCTGTGAAACCCTATGTGGAGGACAGTGATCAAATCTAGGCTATGTCCTTTAGTGTTGAAGAACTACAAAGTCAGAAGGAGGGTTTAAAGTGACCCTTTAATTCAAATAATTACAACTCTCCAACTTGAGAGTAAGCCACTACTTGGGCTGAACTAAAATAATATGAAATAAAGTGTGTGAACAATTCAAATACCTAAACTTAACTTTAAGTAGGACGGCGAGGGAAGCCTAACTCTCAGTGAAATGCAATAATGCGAATTTCACTAGCAAGCACTAGTAATTGCAATTGCCTATGAAGGCGAACTTTCAGTAGACAGAGGAAATCCTTGCGCGTACAGCCTTACGGCCATAAATCCAAGACTCTGTTCTTTCCCTTCGTTAACTCCTGCCTTTTAAACTGCTATCAGATATATGCGATTTGCATAAATATCTCGCTCGCGCTAAATTCGGGCAGCAACTGAAACTTTGAGATATCGATAGGAAAGTTCAAACTAAAAGTAATTTGGTTAATTAAAATAATGAATGCCACATAGTTGCTCCCAGAATTTAGTAGTCTCAAACTAACTAGCCTAAAATCGGCTTTTAGTGAAGATGCTAAATTCTAAATCTAAATTTTCCTTCCTATTCACCGTCCTTTACAATTGTAAGTTTTAAATTTAGTTTAAATCTATGTTTGTGTCTTAGATATTTTAACATAGAATAATCTTTACATCCTTTTTCTTCTTCACATCAAAAAGATCCGTCAGGAATTTGGCTTGACTGACATTAGTCTGGTTCCTTCCAATCTGGAAGGAAATAAATCTTAATTTCATATTATAAGTACATTTCACCTGAAAAGTACAACATTCCCTTCCTCTGATGCTTTCCGTAATGACTTTTATTCGCGCTTTAGGTATTCGCGTTTTTTAATTTCTATTAGCGCTTTTCACCAAAAGCATTCATTTCACACTCATTCACTTTTAAAACTTCCCCCTTTTTCTCTGGCCAAATGTGGTGTTTGTGAAAAACACGCAGTTTTACTTTGTCAAGTGTTCACAACTACCACCTGACTTCAATTCTATTGGGGTTAATTCTTCGACTTTCAAGACCTCGGACCTCCCCTAAAACAAATCTGAAATGCCCTGAGGTTCTAACATAAAATGAACTTTAAACTTTTGTGTGAAACCAGAGAACACTACATACAACATTCAAACATTTTCAATTACATTTCATACATACAATTCATTCTTTCAATCTTCAATTCAAATTTTCTTTAAATTCTCATTGCGTTAACACTTTCTAATTTAGCGCGCTTTACGCTTTTACATTACATTTTAATTTTAACTTGCGTATGCTTTACGCTTTTCCAAAATATTCGATATTCACAAAACCAGCGCTTAAGGCTTACATAAAATCATGCATTACATAGAAAACAGTTTTACATTAAATACATTCATTATTTATACATAGAAATACAATACAACAGTTTTGCTATACAACTTACGTACTAGTTGCTTTTAATTAACACAATTCAATTTCCTATTTACAGAGAGTCTTTTGACTAAAATCGATGAATCCCATGTTCTGGATTACAAAGAACATTTCACGAAGTCTCACAGTTTTTCAACTGAACTCTCGAATTTCTTCCGCTGCATAATTAAGTTGTTCCTTCAAGCGTGTCCTTTACGCTTTCGGCAACCGGCTTTTGACTCGGGTAACTTCCCTTTTAAATCTGCAACTTGCACTTAAATCAGAAACATAACTGTGTGAATTTTAAAAGAAAATAAAGAATCTACTTATCTTTCTGCCAGTCTTTTAGGCGTTTTTTTGTCCATTCCTGAAAGGTTGGATATACTGTGGCTTGGGCTATTCTTTGCTTGTTACTCCTAGATTGAAACTCTGGGGCTGCCTTTCGTTTGGTCGATCTTCTTTCCTCCAGAAACACCTTGTTGGGACGAATGGTGGGTGGCGCTTTCCGTTTGTGCTGAAGTCTTTGCTCCCTCTCCAGACTGGCTCGTTCCTTCTCCTGCACTCGTAGGCTCCTTCGTTGTGGGTTGGCACCTTCGGCGGCTCGCTTCTCGCCGTTCTGTTCCCTCCGTAGTGGTGGAGCTTTCATAGTGTTTTCATTTGGACGTTCCTTCCTTAGACGCTTTGGTTGCTGAGACTGTTGCTTAGCGTTTGTCCTTTTTTCTTTTTGGGGTGGTCTTTTCTTCGGCTGCGGCTTCCTCTCTTCTGGTAACCTCCTTTTCAAACTGGGTTCTCTTGTTTTTGAGGGACCTGGTTGGGGCTCTTGAATCTTAGAAAAATTCTGTGAGGCTGGACCCTGCAACATGTCTTTCAAAATATTATTATTAGCTCTTCGATAATAATGTTTAATTTGATCGAAATTTGCCACAGTCTCTTCGCCCTTCTCATTCTTTAAATATGCACGGCATTCAACTATTCTTGTAATTTCAAAAGGACCATGCCATCTTGGGCAAAATTTTGCGACCTTATCTTTTGCTGCGCATGAAAGTGCGTGGGCTTGTTTCAACACCTCCTCCCCCACTTTATATTCTACGGTTCTTCTTTTTGAATCGTAGTAAATCTTTTGTTTCTTTTGCGCTTCCCGGGAGCACTTTTCTGCCTCCTTCAACATTTTTTCTATTTCACCCATTTGAAATTCCGGCGCTCTATCTTTCACATAAAATAATTTATCTAAGGGGGTCATTATCTTCCTGCCCAAAAACAATTCGGCGGGGGATTTCTTCGTTGTCTCGTGCTTAGCCGTTCTGAGGGCGAATGCAAATTCTTCGACGCAGTCATCCCAGTTAGAATGGTGCTTTTGCACATAATTTCTAATCAATTTTACAATATTCTTATTTACCCGTTCCGCTATATTTGATTGTGGGCGGTAGGGTACCATTTTCATATGCTTAATGCCCAACTTGTCACACATCATTTTAAATGTACTGCTTACAAACTGGGGACCATTATCGCTAATCACCCTCGCTGGACATCCATATCTTAAAATATATTTGTTCAAAAACGAATCTGCAACGACTTTTGCTGAAGCCCGCTTAAGTGGTATCAACTCAACCCATTTACTGAAATGATCCACAATGACTAATAAAAATCGTGCCTTATTTACATGACTCCTGGGGTAGGGGCCTAAGAGGTCAATACCAATTATTTCATTGGGGAACCTAGACTCAATACTAGTTAATAACCCGGCCGGGCGGAAATTTACGTCATTATTTATCTGACACGTGTGACAAGTCTGGCAGTAATTTTTAACTATCTTTTGTAATTGCGGAAAATATACCGCCTCGCGTACGCGTTGTATTGTTTTTCTAATTCCAAAATGGCCCGAGACAGGCGAATCGTGGAGCTCTTGCAAGATACTTAAAATTAATTTGGCCGGGATGACTGGTCTGTATTCACTATTTTGATTCGTAACTTTAGTATAAAATAAGAGACCATCAATGATTTCATAGTTCTGTGCTCTGCTTCGTATTGCATTAATGTCTATATGCTGGAAGTTATCTGGGTCTTTTAAATAATTATAAATATTTCCGAATTCGGGATCCCTAGCAATTTCTTCTATTACAGTCTCTCGAGAGTCAATGACCTTTGCCTGAAGCATCGCTATTTTTACTTTCTCGCCGTTCTCGTCTAACTTTATTCTAGATAATGCGTCGGCCACTACATTGTCTTTTCCCGGTGTGTGTTTGATAATGAGATTAAATTCTTGCAACTTTAGGGTCCACCGAATTAAGCGTGGCGAAAGATTCTTTCCTGAAAATAATCTGGTAACTGCCGCATGATCTGAATATACTGTTACGGGAGAACTCCCAAAATATACACAAAATTTTTGAACAGCTGCGAGCACTGCTAAAGTTTCACGCTCCGTTGCCGAATAATTTCTTTGCGTATCATTCAATGTACGACTAAAAAAGGCAATCGCTTTTCTATTTTGTGTTAACACGGCTCCGATTGCGTAATCTGATGCGTCTGCATAAATTTCTAGACCCTTGTCTTTCTCTGGGAACTTTAGAACCGGTGCATTAATTAAAGATTCTTTTAACTTCTCAAACGCGGCGTTTGCTTCTGAAGACCACGCAAAACGAACTCTTTTCCTTCTCAACTTTAACAATGGTTCAGCAATTTCTGCGAAATTTTTAATAAAAATTCTATAATATGAGCACATACCCAAGAAAGTCGCTAACTTTTTGGCTGTATTCGGAATTGGGTAATTTTTCACTGCTATAACTTTAGATTTATCTGTTTCGATCCCCCTTTGAGAAATTTTGTACCCTAAATATTTGAGTTCTTTTGCCGCGAATTTACATTTCTTAATGTTCACTTTAAGTCCTGCATCTTTCAAAAGAGTAAAGACTTCTCGAAGGTCTTTAATATGTTCTTCCAGCGATTCTGAAGTAACAATTATATCGTCAAGATAAATAAATGTACTTTTTCCTATTACCGGCCTTAAAATTTTGTCCATGCACCTCTGAAACGTGGCCGGGGCTCCCGACAATCCAAAAGGCATACGCAAAAAGCCATATGTACCGTATTTTGTTATGAATGCTGTTTTGTGAACATCTTCCGGCTTTATGCTTATCTGAAAATATCCGGATGTCAAATCTAGGGTGGTTATGTATTTTGTCGATTTAATACTTCTTAGAATTTCATCAATTACCGGAAGTGGGTAAGTTGGAAATTTTGTTATACTATTAAGCTTTCTGTAGTCAATAGCGAACCTGTACCTTAATGGATCAGTTAACGGCAAATCATTATTTTTCTTACATAAAACAACCGGACTCGCATATGCACTAGAAATAGGAGTTATTATTTTGTTTCTTAACATTTCATCAATATGGTATTTTATTATTTCCTCCTTAACTTTGTCGTACTTGTAAGGACGCTGACGTATAGGTTCATCCGTAGTTAATTTAATTTCGTGTGCTACGATCTGGGTGAATCCTGGAATATCATCAAATAAATCAGCGAAATTACTTACCAACTCCCGAAACTTGTCCTGTTCTTCGGGCGTTAGATGGCTTAAATCCACTTCAGGGGGAGGTGTTGATTTCTTTTTAACTGGGTCCATGGTTACTTGCAAGGTGGAGTTTTCAAAATCGATTTTCGCATCCACAGCTGCAAAGAAATCTGTTCCTAAAATAACCGATGCTTGGAGGTTCTTCACTACAAGAAACATAATTTTTTTTTGTTCTTCGCCGATTTTGATGTACAGCTCGATTTTTCCCATGCATTGACACGTTTTTCCTTGGGCTGCTACCACCTTCATTCCTTCCACGCTATGCAGACGATATCTACGAAAGTGCTTCTTAAAAAACTCTTCTGCCAAACAGCTTCCTTGAGCGCCGGTATCCAACAGAGCTGTAGCGGGTACGTTGTTAATTAGTAACTGCAGTCTCGGTAATTCAATGTTTCTCACCATGACCGTATTTAGCTGTACTTCAGAGGGATTTTTCTTCTCCTCGGAACATTGCACCCCCTTCCCCGCAATATTCCTTAGTAGTTTAAATGCTTTGCGGGTGTTTTCTTCTGTTGCTGGCTTCTGCCTGGGGAGAATGATTTTCTTCCGTAGTTGGGATTATTTTGTTGGCGCTGTACTTGGCGCGGTTGACCGCTCGCATTTTGACTGGTACCAGTAGTTCTCGGCCATCGTCTGTTTCTTCCTTCGGCATTCTGGTTCCCCTGCAGCCGCTGTTCATACGATTGTCTCCGTTGATTTTCGGCCGCTCGCCGGCTCTCGAATTGCACGGCGAGTTCAAACAGCTTGTCCAGCGTCACGGGATTTCTTAGCTCCATGAAATCTTGTATAGATGGTAACAATCTGGGCAGGATTATCTGGATAATCTCCGGGTCCGGCCTCGTGCCATACAATAATTTAAAGGCTTGTATTTTTCTCAAAATAAATTCCGATAGTTCGTCCACCCGCTGTTGGTACTTGCTAAACAATTCAGCTTCGAGTTTGGCACGGTCTTTAACCACAGGAAACGCTCTCAAAATTGCTAGTTTGAAATTTTCGTAAGTGTAGGTCGGCGTTCCTGGTTCTCCCAGCAGACATTTTCCGATGCACTTATATCAGTTCGATGCTTGGCCCCTCAATGCTCCTGTCACTAATATGACCTTCTGATGTTCTGGAACTGGATACAGCAAAAAATGCGCTTCTAACTTTTCCAGGAATGTGTTCACAGGTCCTCTGGCATCAAAAACTACTGCCGGCTTCATGGCTGCTCTGATGGTTTCCACTATGAATCCAAATCCATCAGGCATTGCAGCTGTATTTTGGGATATATGCTTGCAGCTGTATATATGTACTTGGCATATTCAAACTTCCTTGCAATCAATCTTCTCTTGCAATCAATCCATTTGCTGAGATTTTAAATTGGGCTGAACTAACAGCACTCCTCAGTTTTACCAATTGGCTATTGTGAGCCACTTCCGTGATGAGAAAATATTATTAATACACATTGAATATGGGTCCCCACAAGTCGTTAGGAGGCTGTGAGCACTGAACGCTGGTAGTTCAACCCAGGTTTGAATTCACTTGATTGGGTTAGATGCATGGTTGGTTTTCTCCATGTGTAACATGAATTTGAGTTAATTTACTTTAGGAAGTTCTTCATGAAGATATCCCTTCCCTTAAAGCATATAGCCCTTATGTACTTTACCATATTCAAACAACCTAACTTAACCTTAAATTTGAATGGTGTTCACAGTTTATAAGGTTTCTCCTTAAATCTCTTAATCTTCTTACTGAGCATAAGCTGTGAAACCCTATGTGGAGGACAGTGATCAAATCTAGGCTATGTCCTTTAGTGTTGAAGAACTACAAAGTCAGAAGGAGGGTTTAAAGTGACCCTTTAATTCAAATAATTACAACTCTCCAACTTGAGAGTAAGCCACTACTTGGGCTGAACTAAAATAATATGAAATAAAGTGTGTGAACAATTCAAATACCTAAACTTAACTTTAAGTAGGACGGCGAGGGAAGCCTCACTCTCAGTGAAATGCAACAATGCGAATTTCACTAGCAAGCACTAGTAGTTGCAATTGCTTATGAAGGCGAACTTTCAGTAGACAGAAGAAGGCGCCTTACGGCGATAAATCCAAGATTCTGTTCTTTCCCTTCGTTAACTCCTGCCTTTTAAACTGCTATCAGATATATGCGATTTGCATAAATATCTCCCTCGCGCTAAATTCGGGCAGCAACTGAAACTTTGAGATATCGATAGGAAAGTTCAAACTAAAAATAATTTGGTTAATTAAAATAATGAATGCTACAAGTTATGGTATTTAAGCATTTTAAGTTTTTTTTTTTTAAGTATAGAGAAAATTACTTATTATCTGTAATGTGTGTTATTGTTTGTTTTGGTTCCTAGATATCCATACTGTATGGTCTTGGGTCTTTAACTGTAATAACTCATTTGCATCATTGGAAAGAAACATTACATCTATTTCAACGATTCATCTATTGCCACTTGTTTTTCTATGTAAGACACATATATAAGTCTTTGTTCTTTTGTTCTCACCATATACAGAGTCATCTGTTTTCACTTAAGGAGACATCACAGAATATTATAAACTTTGTTTTAAAATTCCAAAAGCAGAAAGAAGAAAGAGGCGCATGATGTCTTTAAAGCAAGCCATATTACATTGTATGCCTGCAGGAAGCTAAATCTGAGATTTTGCCGAAAGCTGCACTGTGCTGTCCACCACTAGGCTAAAATATTAAAATTCCCATCAGAGAGATCATAATCTGCAATCACGCTATTGAAAAATCGTCTGGGCGAATGCTACACACATGCCCTGGGTTGAACAATAAATATTTTTTTGCGACATCAAGGGTTGCCCCGTAAATGCTTTTTGGAGCCATGGTGCATTGCTTCATCAATATATTCTCATGGCTTATCGGTGGGGTGTACCAAAAGATAATAAAGTGCCAAAATATTAGGTACTGTTCTGTTAGCGGGACCGGATTAAAAAAAGGTATGCACGTATATATGTACATATATGTGTATGCACATTTGCACATAACATTCGTACTTGCATGTATACATACATACACTTCTGAATTCACTCCTGATAACAGAGTACCAAATGTTATACAGAAATAGATAAATTATGTGTTTAATAGTCAATACAATAAGTATTAAAGCAATGCCCTCACCAACCAGTTAAAAATCCTCCCTACTTCAACACAGCCTCTTTATGATCAGACATTTGTAGATTTAGAAATTTTCTGTGAGAAGACATCTGTAAATTTTCAAGTTCTTGCTACATAATGTAGAGTTTTATGAAATTAACTCAAATTTATGTAGCAATGCAGAGTAATGACACACTTCTAAATTTAAAAAAGAAATTAAGACATTCATAACTGGGGGATGTTAAAATCAAAACATATTGATATGGCAGCCAAACCAGCTGAAATATAAACAGAATCTTAGTTTTAAAAATGTTATGGTACTTCTTTAGTATTGCAGCTTCTATTTTTTAAACGTCAAGCTGCCATCAGAATTATTGCGAAGTTCAAATTTACTTCTCATGTACACTTTGTAGGGGCCATGCTCCCTCAACTGCTTTTAATATGGCATAAGAAGCATTCGAAGGTGTCAAAGATTTTCGCCACATGAACTCTGCAAAGTGAAATTCATGGTGATAGTGAAACGTGCCTCTTCGATTTTTATTCCACGACTTAGTAGAGCTCCTCAGTGATCCCATATGTTCGACAAAACGAAACTTATGGTCCATAGTAAAATGTCTGTAAGCTTCTTTTTACAATATGCTCACCAGAAGTTTGAATAAATTGTGGTTCCCTCTTGTAGATGGTCGACAATTTTTGCCATGAGTGTGTATGGCTTTCTATTTAGAAACTGAGCGAGGAAACGAATAGATTTTCGCTTATATTCACAATTTTTTTAATGCTACCTAGTCACATATTTGGTTGTCGGATTATATGCAGAGAACAGTTTCAGTGAATAGTCACATTTTTGTACTGCTTCTTTCGTTTTGCGCTTCCATAAAATTCAATTCAACAGCAATATCGCAAAATAATTTTTAAATGAGCATATCTTTAGAATTTCCGATACACAGTCTCGTGCGCCAGAGATTTTTTTTTTTTTCTTTCCCGTACAGTGTTGCCATTGCTCGCTTTGAAATCGTTGACTTTGTTAATCAAAAATTCGTTAAAGTGTTACAAAATATGAAATCGATAATACAACAAATTCCAAATTAGGGCTTCCAGATGCCCATATTCTATGGAGGATTACGTTATTCAAAATTTGGTTCTAGGTACCGTTGTTTTATGACAATGCGAGAAACATACATACATTTATCCAGATTTTTCATTATTTAATTTCTTTAAATATAATACAGTGCTGTAATATTTGGTGGCAACAGTTTGAAAAGTGAACCGACATTTGAAGTTTTCAACGCAAAATGCGAAAACGAAATTAATAGCCCTTCTGGGCTAAAAACAATGAATTAAAAAAAAATTATCTGCCAACTAAAAAAATTTAGTACAAAAGCGCTAACAGGCTAAACGTGAGGAATTTCTTAAAGAATGGATATGCACAAATTAATTTTAAAATAGAAAGCTAAATTAAATGAGAACTAATTAAAAAGGAAATGGATATTTAAACAATTGAAAATGAGCAATTTATTTTTAAAATTTTCGTTCAAGCTAAGATACGTAATTAAAAAGACTAGTAATCGAATACAATCTAAATTATGGAACCAATAGACAGTAAATGTGATGATGTCAGAGGTTATGTGAGTATGCGTAACTATGACGTAATTTGGCGACTTTTAAGGCTTCCTTTGCTGCTTCTCACTGAGCCGGCAAAATTACACTTTTGTGTAATAGCTTCGACGATATGTTTTTTAAGTTGAAGTTTAGTTGAAAGATTTCTGGCAACACTGCTCATCAATGAATGTAACTAAATCTCTGCAAACTTCAAATAAATGCCTCTTTTTGAGTTTCTGCTTCGTACATGGAAGAGTCATATAATACAAGGTCAAGCGGATAAGAAATATGGTATTTTGCCTGTATTAACTCAATGGAAATTGGTGAGCCCTTAGATATAATTAAAGAGTAACTAACGAGTTGGTGGTGAAAGAACAGGTTCAGTGTAAGTTGTTGGCAGTGTTCAAGGATAGTCTGAATGATTTTGATTTTTAAATGTCATTGATTTCAAGCAATATAAAATCCAAAATCTAGACGCCCAATATACGGAATGATCGAAAATCTGGAACACCAGCAACCGGTACTATTTTTTTATGCATTACGCTTGCACCTTTGATATTTTTTTTATCATAAAACGTGTGGAGAGTCTCAATTCTTAATTTCGCTTCGGCACTAAACAAAATACCTCCATATTGAAGAAAAAAATCATTTATTAGCATGAATCGCAATAATTTGGCTCCGTAGCTACTTTTTCGTTTAGCATATATCTCAAATCGAAACATCGTTGATACTAAAGCCATGTATTAGTTCCCGAGTTCAAGGGCGCGAATAATTGATACCCCTGACGCCAACCTGACGAATCGTTATTATATTTAGCATTCAGAACCGCATCAACACTTCAGAAACGACTAATTTTGCGATGTCTGATTACTTTTTTTTAAATATTAGTAACTAAATATCAAAGAGCATAGTAACTTTTTATGTTGACAATTTGGTTGGCGATAATTAGACTCCAGCTAAATTGAGCTGCGAAGTGTGTAGCAAAAATTGAATAGAAATGTCTTTTCATGTGAAAAAAGATTTTGTTAATGATACTCATAGGCCAAAAAACTACACTCATGTCACTACACAATTAAGGATAATTCGGAGTCACGCGGAAATCGAACTCTAAAATAAATATATCACCTGTAAAATCACTATACACATCTTCAAGAATCATATGCAAATTTCAGGAAGTAACCAGATGACACCGATGGTACGTCACAATGACGAAAGTGATATATAAGGAATACAGGCAAAGAAGTAAAATTGTTCGCAGGCGCTTTATAAGCATTTCAGTGCAATAACCGAATAGTTATGACACAAAGGACGCATTTGGATGATTTTTTACGTGGTAGAATTATCGGCCGTCTGGAATGTGGGCGTACCCAACTGGAAGTATCAGACGAACTTGGAATTGCCCAGAGTGTCATATCAAGGCTTTGGCAACGATTCCAAGATGATGGTAATGTGAGAAGACGTTACAGCACAGGTCCTCCCCAGAGTTACAACGCCGAATGAGGACCGGTATTTGGCAGTTACTGGCAAAAGAAACAGGCGGAGCTGTCTCAGACCTGTCTCGTCAGCTCTCTTCAGCCACTGGTACGACAATTTCAAGGCAGACCGTGTACAGACGCTTAGGGCAGATTGGTCTATATGCTCGTAGACCTGTCAGATGCGTTCCACTTACTGCAACTCACTGTCGCCTGCGGTTAGCCTGGAGTAGAGAGCATGCATTGTGGACACCGCAACAGTGGGCTTGTGTGATGTTGTCCGACGAGTCCAGGTTTAGCTTGCAGTCTGATTCTCGCCGGACATTCATATGGAGAACTCCAGGTACTCCAAGAAAACATCATTGAACGACACCGTTACGGTGGTGCAGGAGTGCTCGTTTGGGGTGGAACAATTCTGGGTTCCAGAACTGACCTGCATGTTCAAATTGGAACCATGACAAGCCAAATCTATCGGGACGTCATTCTGGAACAACATGTACGTTTGTTTCGGGGCGCACAATTTGTGTTTATGGATGACAACGCCCGTCCTCACCGTGCAAACATCGTAAGCGAATACCTTCAATCGGAGGATATCATCCGTATGGACTGGCCAGCATTCTCACCGGACTTGAATCCAGTAGAGCACTTGTGGAACATGCTTGGCCGACGAGTTGCAGCCCGTCAACCTCCTCCTACATATCTACCGGAACTTCAGAGAGCATTGCTTTTTGAATGGTGTAACATTCCCCAAGATCAGATCGATAATTTGATACTCAGCATGCCTAGGCATTGTACGGACTGTATTGCATTGTCTGGGAGACATACAATGTATTAACAATCATACCAACCTTGTAATATTGGTTTTTTGTAAATAGGTTTTTTTTTTAATTTGCTCCAGAGAGAAAAAATAGCTAATTTTTTTAATAATATCAAAAATATAGCATCTTTTTTTGCTCTTTACCTTTTGTTTAATAAATAAGCTTTACAAATAAGTCAAATTTGTTTTGCTTCTAACTCTTCCTTTGCCTGATTTTGCATTATCCTTAATTTATGGACATGAGTGTACATTTAAAGCTTTTTGAATTGAAAATTAACTGATTTTTTATTCAGATAAGCCGAGGAGCGACGGCAGAATTTAGGAGGAGGCAAAACTTTTAGAATTAGAGAAGCATCTAGAAACAAAATTTTAAAATTTAGGTAGGCGCTTGGCAGCAGAATGTAGGTAAAGAATATGTATTGTTAAGAAGGAAAACTTCGCAGGAGTGGGTCCGTCCCAACGTAGAGGGAAACAGCTGCGCATGCGCGAAATATCTGTCGCCAAAGCACCATAGCTCGAAGCCGGCATAGAAGTTCGAAGTCAGTTTATCAAGACTTCATAAACCGAATATCGTTTTAAATTTCTTTAAACTTTAAAGGAAAAGAAAATATTTTTTTGCGCAAGTAAATTAATGGATTAGTTATTTTGAGCAAAAAAAAAAAAAGAAAATCCATGTTTTATTTATCGCGAAATGTCAAAAAAGAAACGTTTCTTCTTAACACGTGTTTCTCAATTTCCTGTGCACATCGCGGAGGGAGAAATTCTCGCCACCAGGTTCCGTCGCCAAATCCCTTGGCGAATTTTCCTTCCGCTTTGCAGCGACGTAATAGCAAACTGGTTTACATTACGTCTATGAAACCTTTCCTTCTTTACACAGACTTTCTTTGATGTAGGACCCACACAGACTGTATCGAGCCGCAAATGTGTAGTACCAGCCCTGGATAAGCCATAAGTAGGAATTTATTTATTCGCGACTCAGATAAGCCTTAAGCATGTGCGAGAATTAGACGTAAGTATAATAAATAAGGTGCTATAACTCAGGCAAACTTCATCAACGTGCTGTAGAGCCAAGACAAAATTTAGCAGGACAGCAAGTCGTTAGCCGACAATAGTGTCTAACGGACGCTCGCCAAGCCTTATGTTAATAGCTGCGAATTTGCAGGTTTCCAGATATCGCAAATAAAAAGCTATATTTGTAATTAATTTATGGAAAGTAATAAATGAAGATGATAAACAGAAGTTTTTCATTGTGATGACAGTGCTCAGTCATCAGTCAACTAACGGGCGTTGAAATTTGGGGTATGGTTCTAGATACAGAAAATATCGCTTCTGACAATGAAGAAAGTGCCAGACAGGTTACTGAGAACGAAAAAATTTCGATTGACAATTTAGTAGGAATTCTCAACACGGCAGTTACAGGACTTAACAATGGAGCTTTGTAACTGAGTAAAAGATTAGACTTATGTATAGCAGAGACCCACTAGCAGCCGAGTGGTAAACTCGCTGAACACTGGTAATTTCGACCTGAGTCTAGGCAAACGGGCTGGCAGGATGAGCGTTTTTGTCTTTTTCCCCATGTGTAACATGTATACAAGCCAGTTTCCCTTCGAAAGTACTTCACTAAGGCAGAGCAGCATCTGCAAACTCAGTTGTTTGGTTGTGGAAAGGTGTTGACCAAAGCCAAACTGTTCAGGTGGTAAAAGTTTGATGTAAGAGCTCATTCTTGCAAGTATAATACGCTCATGAACTTAACCTAGGCCAGGCAGGAGATTAATCGGTCTGTACCCATCAGGGTGAGAATGACTTTTGCCTGGTTTAGATATCATTATAACCTTGGCTTCCTTCCATTGATTCGGAAAATGGGAGTTTGTCAAACAAGCACATATGATATTAACAAGTTTACTTAGTTGCTGGCAACAATGTTCCTGGCAAGGTGCTTGATTACTTAGTTGGTAATCTCATAAATTCCGGGAGCTTTTTTCTTTCTAACACCCCTCAAGAAGTTAGTGATACTATACTTCGAATAGTATCACTAACTTCTTAAGTGGTGGTTAATGTGAGTAAATTTCGTTCATGTGACGAATTTAACGGATCCCTAATTCTTAGAACTGTCTTAAATTCGAAATCTGGGTCGCTTGGCCACTCATTAGGCATGAATTGCATCTGGAGGTGTTTTGCAAATAAATCTGCTTTGTTTTGATTGGAGGTAGCAGTTTGATTGTCATATTGAAATGGCCGACTACTTGGAAATAAAGTTTTTAAATTCTTGATTAATTTCCAGAAGGAACCGTCTTGCAGATTTGGATATTGTCACTCCAGAGTTCTTCCCTGTAAGATTTAATGAGCTTTTGAATATCCCTGTTTAAATGATTTACTTCTCTCTTGATTGCCGGATCCCAGGTGAGATGATGGGTCTTGCGTAGCTTGTTACGATAACGCATCAAACCACGAAAATGTTTAGGAAGTCGGTAAAGTTTATCAAATCAGATAACAGTATTAGTAGCATCAGTAATGGCAGTTTGGATAGAGCTTGCGCGGGAGGAGACCGCAGTTGCGATACCTCCGACAGTCTTTAAATCATAAAACTTCAAAATGCGATTTTTCATTATATTTTCAGACAGGAGCCAGTCAATGATATTCCTGTGATGTAAACTGAGGTTAGGAGATGGTCCAAAGTCATTTCATGTGCAACTTCCAGAGCTACTGGGATGGTGGTAGTCGAAAGTACAATATCTAATATATCATTATGTTCAAGTTTATCTGGACGATATATATATTCACTGGGTGTATGCAGGCCACCGTGTTTACTCATATAGAATTTTTCTGTTAGCATTGTTACGTCTGTAGTTCCAGGCAATGCGTTTTGAGTTAGAATCACCAGCTGCAAATGTCGGAATGTCTTGCGGGAGCAGGTAGTTTAACACAGTATCCGAAAGTTGGTTTTAAGGAGGGTTGTAGAAAGCTGAGAAAGAAATATCCTTGTAAGTAGGCAGACAGTGACTGTTTTAGCGTTGTAATCCGTGCATTTTTGATATTAAACAAAATTGAAAATTTCTTTTTAAATAAATTATCACTCCACCACGCGGTGGCTGGTGTGGTCGCAGCGATATTGAAGATAATCAGGAATACTCAGATTGTGACAAGCCTGTGTATGAGTTTCAGAAATTAAACCAATACCGATATCGTTGTCGATGAAAAAGTTTTGCAGTTCTAAACGTTTGTCGAGGAGGCCATTGGCGTTCCACGCAACTAATCTGATGGTGTGCTCGTGTGGATGTAATTATACATGAAGAGATTTATTAGAATTTTAAGCCTTGACATAGATTAGAACTGTTGGAAGTAAATAGTTTAAAAAGAAGCGGAATACCTGCTTCTTTAATGAGAGTGACGAACGTAACATAGAAAAGTGATATCTCTGCAAGTCTATCTTTAGGTAACTACTGTCTGTCTACGGTAAGAAGAGCTCTCGCCAGTTTGTCTGCGGCTGTCTGTTGCCGTAGAAACGAGCCCTGACCCATTTTTTGTAGGGGTGTCTTGAAGATTTACTTCTCAGTTTGCCACCTTGGCGCATTTAAAGATGATTTGGCGATACTCACATTTTGTTTTAGTTTCTAGTACTAAATGCTCGTTGACCCTTTGTGTCGACACGGACATTCAATTTCCGAAAATGAAAATTCGATGGCGTAGATCAAGTTTTTGCAGTCAAGAAACGGTCTTTGATTTTGCCGTGTGAGGTACAAGTCGCCGAATTTGCCATCCTTCTAGATCTACAATAAGTAAAAATATATAAAAAAAATCTGAAAGCTTTCAGATTTTATATTACGTCCAAATGGGCGGGGTTTTTTTATTGACAGACACATATATATCTCGACAGTATTTGTGTTAAATATGTTTAAAAACAGCATATCTTTAGTTCCGATAAACAATCTCGCGCTCTGCAGCTAAAAATATTTAAAAATATTTTTTTATTTCCTAGAGTGTTGCCATTACTGGCTTTGAAATGGTTGAGTTTTTATCCAAAATTAGTTCAAATTTTACAAAATATGAAATAGACAATAAAATAAATTCTAAATTCCTAATTCGGGCTTCCACGTGCTCATATTCGCGTGGAGGACTACGTTATTCAAAATTGGATGGCCGTAGGTACCGTTGTTTTATTCACAGTGCGAGAAACGTGCGTACATTCATGCAGATTCTTCATTATTTAATTTCTTTAAATATAACACAGGGCGATAATATTTGTTGGCAACAATTTGAAAAGTGATACATCGCAAAATTGCAAAACGAGAACAATAGTCCTTCTGGACTAACGTCCATTTGGACTAATAACTTGTAGGGAAATACATTTAAAGATCCGTGCTTATTTTTGAAGAAAAATTTTAATTTTTACATTAAAAAAAATCATGCTATTATTTTACTTCTTTTTTGTTTATTTGTTTGCTTCCAAAATCCCTAGGTGACATCTTAAAAATCTACTTGATTGCCCCATTCTCTGTAATATAGTATAGACGCACTTCATAAATGTAAAATAAATTAAATTTTTATAGTTCTCCCCTCTAGCTAATCTACTGTGAACATTCAAAGCAATTTCTTCAGTCTTTAAATGACGTTCTGCTATGTTTTTATTTCAAAATTTTCTATTAATTTATTGCTTGTGCTTTAATAATGACTAAAAATTTCATCGTTAAATGTATATGGAATCATCTGAAAGTAAAAGTGTTTATTTACATACCGATGCTCTCAATAAATACTTTTTGCAAACATTTCTTCCTTTCCCATACCTTCAAACTAAACCAAAAACTGGCCAATTTAATGGCGAAAGGAAGCGAAGGTAAATTAAAATCAAAACTGCTTTTTCCTTATTTACCAGTGGTTTGGGTTGGTTTATATGATTACCGGAAAGCCTCCAGGGTTAAATGCCTAAGAGGAGGGATGCCTTCGTAGAGGGCTTGCTAAGGAAAACTGGCTCGTATACATGTTACACATGGGGAAAACGCCTATGCAGCCAGCCCGTTCACGGGATTCAAACCTCGGACCGAACTACAAGTGTTCAGTGACTTTACCGATCGGCCGCTGCTGGGCCTCTTAATTACCAGCGCCCATTTATGCATTATGCTGCTTTTTATAGACACTGTAATAGCTAGTAGCATAATAAAATATTAAAATCAGAACAAAATTAAGGTCTCTTAAATTATTCAGTTACCTATTTTATATTTAAAATTACACGAAATTTATATAATTATACAAAATTTGGCTTTTATATCTGCAGTGAGCATTGTTGCATTAACATAATTTTGTATTAATATTTTCATAATAAAACGAAACTTATTTAATTTCCATTAAAGATTAAAAATTATTTTTTAAGCAAATTATACCATGGCTTGTGAGTCCCCAAGAACACAGTAATGGGAAATGTAGCAACCATTCAGTGTTCTTTATTATCCACAAGCGGGGTTTCGCCTCTGCCGAAGGCTCATTGTTGCCCACTTTTGGTAATCTTTCATTTACATAGTGGCAAAGAAAATACTGAACCTAGAAATATCCTCATAACTTGACAGAGCTATTAGATGAAGAAGAAGGATGCCTTCGTGGAGGACTTTTATAGAGGTATAACATCTGAAAAGTCGTCTGAATCACTGTCGCAAGATTCCGTTTCTTCTGAATCAGAATCGCTGCTGCCAGTTTGAATTATTAATTCATCCACTATCTCTTCTAGAAGTTCGTCCTTGTCCCAATAAGAATTTTCAAGTTTTTCTACGTGGTTGCAGTGCGCCTGCCATTCTTGAGAAGTGACTTCATCCAAAGCTTTTTGTGTTAAATTTTTCAAATTTTCCAAACTTAAGTCCCCAGTCACATTCCTTTCCCTGATCAGTCTTTTAACTGATGACCAAACATATTCAATTGCGTTTAGATCACAGCGGTAAGGAGAGAGACGCACAACATGATGCCCATTTTCATTTATGATGTTCTCAATTTTGTAGATTACTTTTTTAGGACGATTACATTCTATTAAGTTAAACAGTTCCGCTTTTCCCATTTTGGGATCGCAGCATATCGTCTTCTTCATCAGCCAATTAACCATTGTTTGCTTTGTAGCATATTTCGTGGGTGTCGGATCTTCAATTTTTGAGTGATACGGAGCATTATCCATGCATACCACACTTTGGGGTCTTAAATTTGGAAGAAGCTTTTCCAACACCCATTTTTCAAAATTTCCATAGTTCATTTGCCCATGATAATCCCCGCTTTGAGCTGATGCTTTATATACAAGTTGGGCACCTGGAATAAATCCTGCGGAAGAGCCAGCATGGACAAAAATCAGTCTATTTTTTGAACTGACATTTATCTGTGCACCAAAAACCGTATTATGCTGCCAACATTTCTTAAAAGTTAAATTGCTGTCAATCCATGTTTCATCGATGTAAACGATGTGGCGTCCACTTGCTCCGAGTTTCCTGATTTCGCGTAAATAATTGTTCCTCCAAAACACAATGTGAGGTTTTTCGATAAGAATTTTTCCTTTGTTAACGCATTTCTTCCAGCGAAAATTCATTGAACGCAAAACTTTGCACAAAGAGTCTTTTTGCCACGGGAAGTCTATTTTTTGCCTCAAGCCAGGCAGTAATTTCCGCACAGATTTCACTTTCTTTTCACAAAAGTCTTGTAGTGTCTGCCGTATAATGCATCTGTCAAAATTGTCAATTTCGCACTTATGATTAGCAGGGCTTTTGCGTTTCTTTCCAGGCGTATTCAAAAGTTGATCTTCACCCATTGTTGATACTTCGCGCTTAATTTTTTTAATTGTAGACTCCGATACTCCAGTAGCTTGCGATGTTCTCTTCAAAACTTGAGGAAGAGGAACTACTAAAGAGTTCGCCGAAGCTTCAGAAGCGCAAAATTCTGCGACATTGTACACGATTTGACGTGCCTGAGACTTTAAAGGTTGACCTTTCTTAAACTGGAAGGGCATTTTAAAAAATTGGCGATTAACAAAGCACTACGAAAATCAAGCTAAATAGAAGCAAATTTGAACAAATACCAGTACAAAAGATAAAACAGCGAGAATAAAAATAGCTAATAGTAATAATATAAGGCTTAAGAAAAGATGCTTCCGGCTGGAATGAAACCGAGAAGACGAATGACAAATTCTTTTCCCTTCAGCCAACAGTCGCCAAAAACAAAATAACAATAAAGCAACCCTTGGTTCTTCCCTATTTGAAATATACTAGCCCTGTTGCTATAGCGACCGCCACCCGCCAGACACCGTGGCGGGAGGTTTTCTTACCGTAGACAGACAGTAAGCTATTTGTTTCTCTAGTTTTGCCTCATATTAGACAGCTTGGTATGACTTTCTTCACCAACTTGGCGGCCTTTAGGAATCTAAAGCTTCTGTCGTAGTTTTGCTAAAGTTGCAGTACCTTCTGCGTTTGGAACATTGTTATATTCTCTCTTTACAATTAATTCAGTAAATCTGCAGTCTTTAGAAAGAACAGCTAGATGTGTTTCGTCAATTGTATATTCGGTTGCTTCTAATATTCCTTTAATTCGAAGTATTTGGGTTTCATCAAAAAAGGATGCTAAGCTGAATATACTAAAGCTCAGAGAAATTGACTTGTCCGACTGAAGTGCCTTAATTTCAGGTGTGAAGAAATCTAGCTTAGCTTTGCGAGCACAAAATATTTCAGCCTCTTTAAGTTCAGAAGAACTTAATGGGCCACTATTTGCAGGTAGTTTTCTTGCTGTAGCAACGAAATGTTTGATTCATGCTACAAGTCTAAAAAATTTCAGCACGTTGCTGAATCTTCTTAATCTAATAGCTGTTAGTCTGCTTTCACAATAATGTCTAAACAGATATCTTACTGCGCCTTTCTAGTTGTTCATCTTTCCTTAAATCGAAATTCTATTTGAGCTGGCCAATTTATGCACTGGTTTTGTAACCATTCTGGTCCAAACCACCCAAGTGAGCAATTTTTCAGGGAGTTCATGCTTAAACCGCTGCAGGATTTCCCTTACCGCTACAATGTTTCCAAACACTGGGATTTGTCAAAGTTTGAAGTTCTGCAATCCTATTAGAGACAAAGTGTTTCCAGTTCCTAGAAGATCCTTTGATCCAGTGTAATGCGATTTGCAGATCTGTCCAAACGTATATTTGTTGATAAATATGATTAAATTAATTTAGTTAAATACTTTGCTATTTGTAGCTGCTATGAAAACCGCTCTCACCAATTCTAATTAGGGTAATGTTAAACTTTTTAATAGTAGCTGCTCTGGTTTTCGACAAAATCAAACTTGTTTTAATTTCACCAAGCTTACTAATTTAGAAGTCAAATAACAAAAATCCCCGCCGTACTTTGCACTTTGGCAGCTGAGGGTGATTGTTCGGTAAAACCATCGAAACTAGTCCTATGAAAATTTGCAAATATAACGTTTATTTTTGGTATTTCACTTCTAAATCAATATTTGTTCAGCGTGTTATTTTACCTTAGTTCACCAAACTTATTTACGTACCTGAGCCACGCAGACGGGAAAGTAGTCAGTAACTGACTACTCTCCTCTACACTTCTTTTCCACTTTTCACTCTGCCATACCGAAGGCCCCGGGGGCATGGATGTAAATTGCCTGTTCCTTCATAAGAGTTATGAACCTGTTAAGGTGCCTATATATTAAAGTGACTACCGCTTCCGGCCTTAGTCGTGGCCAACGCCTATAATAGCTAGTGCCCGGCATTGGGTATAAAAATTTATATACCTGAAATATGCTATAGTTCCATATGCTTTATTCCTTGCATCACAGAGTATATGTAAAAAAAGTGTTACTATTTTGTGTTTCAACATTTTGGAAGTATTTTCTATCAGTCGATATCTTTGTAAATGAATCATTTCCGCGAGCCACGTTTCAGTATCATATGGGAGCTGTTCGTCTGTATTAAGAACTTTTGTAGCAGGATTTGAATTATAATCACGAGCGAGAATAAAAATCCAGTTGGATCATAGATTTTTAGCCATAACTTGTAACACTGATCTATCTGTAAATGTTACCGGCAAAGTATGAAACGCCGACATTCTACAGAATGCGTAGGCATTGCATATAATACCGGAAGTTTTTATCCAAAGTATGAAATATGAGAATTATTACACACTTTCTTCTAAGCATTGTATATAATACCTAGGCATTTTATAGAATGACAAATGCTGTTTAAGCAAAGTATGAAAAAAAGGTTATGATAAGGCTATTATTTAAAAGATATTCATTCTTCAAAAATAAGAATGTTATTTTGAACAATTAATGAAAGAGTGGCATTAAAAAATTGTTATTCAAAACATGTAAAAAAATAGTGAGATGATCCTCATACAACATAATAGGTTTGTATTTTCTATCTGGCTGAGACTGGGAATCAGTAGGATCTGCCTGATAAAGGAAATTAAGTAAGTTTCACAACAATGCGCTTTTTAATACCTTTTTGTTTTTTCTGGCAGGGCTCACACAGAGCTTTTGTTTTTTCTGGCAGGGCTTAATGTAGTTGCACAGTTCAATATCATTGCGTGTAACGTTTTGGTATTTGGTTGAAAGTTCTTTCAACATTCTGTCACGTCGTGCGTAAACTAAATCAGTACTTAAATGAGTTTCATGAAGTGCTGGAAATAACTCAGCGTCCTTGACGCAATGCTGTATAGTACTCATACTTTCTTTAACAGGATAAATGAATGTACTTTTGTTTTCCACAAACATCATATCCTAGCGATTCAGCGCCCAGTAATCTCGTGGTTACTTAGCAGTCATTTTGACATCATTTATTAACTTCTGATAAGTAGCCCTAGTTCTTCGAAACGAATCGGAAATGTATTTCATACTTTACCGATTTGTCCTTTGGCATTCTGTAGAGTGCCTAGGAAATGTATGAAATGTGAATCTTTTCATACATTACCGACTAATTTTAGGCATTATATACAATGCCTAGGCATTCTATAGAATGCCGGATTTCAAACTTTGCCGGTAACATATAGAGCGCACAGTTGAAGATGATTCTAAAGATTTTAAATTACTAGAGCTATTTTCTATATCCCAATCAAGACCTAAAATTTAGCTTGTGCAAAAGAATCATTGATTGATGAACCGTTTTTTAACCACATATCTTTAGCTCCTTAGAATTTGAATTAAATTTACGTAGATTCATTCATACTCGTGTGTTTTAACACTTCGCTGGTCATGAACGAGCTCAGCTCGCATTCCAGTTTTACGCATCGCAGTGGGCGAAACGAACAAGTTCGCATCACAAGTTTACCCTTATTTTGTAAAGAGTAGCGTAATTTCGCAATCACCGAAGATTTAAAACGGTTACTACATCAGATGACAGATGGTATGCCTTTTCTACTGTATTTGCTCTATAATTTAAATCATCGAGATATAAAGATTAATTCAACATTTCATATCTTTGAGTTTTTTTTTTAGTAATGTATTTTTCAACATGGTACTTTATTATAGTTATTTTATTAGATGCTAAATAGAATCAACTGGTAGCAGGGCCGGATTTAGACTTGATGAGGCCGTAAGCTATTTGAAATACGGGGCCCCTCATAAGTCTGTTATACTACATTTTAAATTCTTTGGGGGGCCCCCGAGAAAGTGGGGGTCCTAAGCTATAGCTTGTGTAGCTTATACGTAAATCCTGCAGACTGGTAGTAATACCAAATGGTGAACGTGTCATGTGCATTATTTTGAACGATTCACAACTGTTACTCTGAAACCAAAAGAATATTAAACATTTAGGACTTTCCTAGGCAGTAATTATAGTGAGAAATGCTATTTCTATATCATCGGAAGAAAGAAAAAAAAGGTATTGCGTTCTCAAAATTTAAGAATACATCTAATATGTTAGGATTTAAATTAGGTCTCGCCTGTAATAAATCATTTAAGGATTTAACATTTTTTCTTTACATGATACATGGAAATCAATTCTAACACGAGAACGTTTTTCATCTGGTCTCATCACTGCTTTATGGAGCTTAAAATAACCCGATTTCGAGATCTTTATTTTGATCTACTTCAACAATTCTGTTTTGTACCTGTTCTTCAATTATTTTCGTATATTCTTTGCAGACTTCTATATCCTTATCCAGTTCACTCTCAAAATCTCAAAACGTTTCATTACAGTTTATTTAATTCATCAGGGTTAGATTTCCTTAAGTAATTTAGTTTGTTATCTGCTGTTTTTAAAGGATAAAGGGTGCTCCAATCGGTCAATTATTTGTTTATCATTCACAGACATTGCACGTTTCCTTCTGAAATACCAGCTAAATGCCTTAAACGCTCGTAGGTTTGGCATTTTTTTTTGTATCAGCAGTATTTTGAGAACAAGCTTTCTCTTTTCTCATTTCTGAACCTGTAAATTACCCACTCAAAGACAATTTTTATCGTGCCCAAATATTTATCAGTTGCGATTTTTTCATCTAAGATAAAGTTCCAAAACAAATATGATCCTATTCGAATTTCAACGTTCAAATATTTATCTCCGTAGCATGAGTCAAGAGAGCTATGATTCACGACTAGCCTTAACTCTGACACTTGTTTATCTGGAGAAGAAATTATGGCATCAGAAATACTTGGCATAACGAGAGTTTCGATTTTAAGTGAGTACTGATTATTATTTATCGTTTTGATTTCGGATGATACGAGGGAATACTTTTTCTGTGTTTATTGCATGCCAAAGGAATAAGTGGAAAGTTGATTGCGAATAGGTTTTAGTTTAAGAGTATTAATGCTTAGTACAAAACCAACGTAGGCTACCACTGTCTGATAAAAGCCTTGTTAGAGAAGCCTTGTTGTTTAGAATTAAATTCTAAATTTGCAAGAATTTTACATGTTTGTATACAGACATTTTTTGAACACATCATGCCTGCATTACACTGTGAAACTGAACTGACGATTTCAGAATTATTTGACTCTTGAATATCCTCATCATTACAATTTAAATTCAGCGATTCTTTACATTTATCCTCAGTATCAAACGTTTGATTAATTCTTGCAATATTATTATTTCGGTTATTACCCAGACAAATGAAACTATGACGACGTTCGCTTTTACATTTCAAACGAGAACGTTTGTTAAACCAGCAAGTTTTACTAACGTGAAACATTTTTAAACAACACTTTGTACTTTTTAAAATTTCTAATTTATTTTGTGGTTACATTTTGCTTTTAAACGAATCGTGTGGAGAAGTATGTTGATTTCCTAACAGGTGATAGATTCAGTAATTTATTTATATGAGAATTAACGACTAAAGTCCTTTTGCAATTTTTTTCTTTTAAGATTTATATTCCTGCTTCGTAATTCCTTTAAGTGTGAGGTACGTGTGGGTAACACGTGCCTAAGAAAGTATCCCTAACTAGAAAAGCAGCAATCTTAGTTAAGACAGACATGTTACAATTAATAATCAAATTTAATAAGGAAATATAACATAGTTGCCAGATACATTATAACAGCTTAAGAAATTCAGAGCACGGCACAGATACGGGTACTAAAGTTCACATATCCCGATGAAGCACAGACGCACACAGTCTGAAGTAGTTACGCAGGACTGGCGGAGAAAATTCTTCTCTCCCCGTCAGCCTGTAGGTTTGCTAAACAGGTTTACTGTTTCGCCAATTGGGGCTTTTCTGTACAGTTTTTAAGTCCGTATCGCCTGTTTGGAGCTGCCGCTGCATACTCCCTCCGCAGTATCAACGAAATGTGACATACCGATGCGGGGGTCGGATTAATCGTCCAGAACGAGTGATACAAATGTCCGAAGGTTTTTTTACACTCTTAAAAGCAACTTGGGAAGAGTCCATGGTCACAAAAGCGGGTTTCAGTCTATCTATGGAGATCGTTTGCTTAGTCCCCTTTATTTCGAAATCAAACGTTTTATCTCGTCTTTCTAGCACCTTAAATGGTCCATCATAAGGAGTTTGGAGTGGTTTTTTGACTCCGTCGTGTCGAACAAACACATGCGTGGACTCGTGAAGCCGTGGATGAATGAAACATGTTCGCTGGCCGTGGCTGGAAGTCGTGGTCGGGCGGACACTGGCAAAATGGGATTTTAAATCCTCCACAAACTGTTTGGAGGACGCGTCCATAGGTGTCGGATTGAAAAATTCTCCTGGGAGACGAATAGTCTTTCCATACACAAGTTCAGAAATGGTTGCTCCTATGTCTTCCTTGAGAGCGGAGCGGAAACCCATCAGAAGCGTTGGAAGGGCAGCCACCCAGTGACTGGTATCATGCGCTTTTAAGGCAGCTTTCAAAGGACGGTGGAATTCCTCGATAAGTCCATTCGCCTGTGGGTGGTACGGAGACGTCCTGATCCTCTTGATTCCCAAT
>KK119706.1:659937-670435 GCA_000611955.2 Stegodyphus mimosarum
CAAAGTTTAACATTATTTTTCCATACAGGGGGAATTTTAACAGCCACGTGTGAGATTTTTGGCTCCCGGGGCGCCACATTCGATTCGCCGTTTGGTTTGCCTTCCGATCCTGGGATGGTTTACAATAATAAATATATCGTAAATCATTAACTTAATGTTTTGCACTATACTTTAGGACTTACGTATCAGTTTAGAATAAAATAATGAAGTCATCCAATATCTCAATAAAATTGCGAGCACAAATATTACACAAAGATCAGTTTTAAACAATGAATAATTAAGTTTAAATTAAAACTATAATTTTAGAGCAAAACATATCACAAAAATATATTAAGACCAATCACAGATAATTAAAAAAATTTGATCACATACCTGTAAGTCCTCCTTAACAGCATGATAAACCATACCGTACGATAAAATGAGAAGGAAATTAAAGGAAATAAATAGGATGAGGCATTTATCACTCATAAAAAAAGAGCATTCTCATGAAAATAAGGCATATTTTTAGTTTTTTAACAAAGATTGAGACAGATAGCCATTAGAGATCCGAAATAGAAGGAGCGAGATACAGGGTCACCAATGAGGTACGTGTGGGTAACACGTGCCTAAGAAAGTATCCTTAACTAGAAAAACAGCAGTCTTAGTTAAGACAGGCATGTTACAATTAATAATCAAATTTAATAAGGAAATATAACATAGTTGCCAGATACATTATAACAGCGTAAGAAATTCAGAGCACGGCACAGATACGGGTACTAAAGTTTACATATCCCCATGAAGCACAGACGCACACAGTCTGAAGTAGTTACGCAGGGCTGGCGGAGAAAATTCTTCTCTCCCCGTCAGCCTGTAGGTTACAGGTTTACTGTTTCGCCAATTGGCGCTTTTCTGTACAGTTTTTAAGTCCGCATCGCCTGTTTGGCGCTGCCGCTGCAAGTGTATTCACGGCTACTCCAGTGAAATATGAGTTTTACGTTAGACAAATCTGCATTCCGGCGTACCACAGATTCAAAACTGGTTTCAGAAAAAAATCTTTGCCAGTCAGTAAGGTTCCCCATCAAATCTTATTATTAACGAGGGTAATTTAACAAACTGTTTTGCTGATTTTAACCTAACAGCTAGGTTGTTGCTGTGTTATTTGTATACCTGGTTTGCAATAGCAGTTTCAACTTGCATGTGCAATTAATAAATTTTTCATGCTACTCATCACATTTAATAATTTCAGTTCTGATTTCTCACATCTGGATTTTGACTTGAATTTCAGAATCTGTTTCTTTTAACTATTTAAATTTCAAATTTATCTGTTCTGAAAGTTCTTTAAATTCTTCTGTTTCATTTTCTAAGATTCTAGTTTCGACTTTAGAAATTAATCTTGTTGTAAGAGATCTAAGAGTAATTCGTTAAGCTTTCGCTATACCCGTTTCGAAATCATTTTCTAATAATTCTTTCAAATTAACTTGATATCTTCGTTTCGATTTTAATTACATTAAGAAGTGGAGTTAGGAAGTAATTTGCAATACAAAATCCATTTAACAGTAAGGAATAGTACACTTTATCTTGTCGAAGATTAAGGAGTAGTGTTATTTTTTCCCTTGTACTTAAAAATGTAGCACATTGGTAAAAGCTAAAGCCATCATTTTTTTGCTAAGTATAATCGCGTAGTGCGTTTTCTTTATCGTCGATTTTGCCCTTTCATTTCCCCGTTCTGAGAGCATTCCAACGCTTTTCCCAAGTAGCCATGGACCTTATAAGTTCTATGCAAGTAGCATGATGACGTCGTAATGACATAGCAATCTCGTCGCTCGTGATGTTGCAAAGACGTCGCAGTGTGTCGTCTTTAAGACAACCAGATGTCCGCGAAATTCCTTTCTTTTGAGACAATTGCAAAAATGTCTATTCCACATCTTTTCCTCCTTTTTATGGAAGAGGACGCTTGTGCTCCATTATATACGTCATTTTCGTCGCAAAAATGTAGGGTATTAGGTTGTAACGACGACATATCGCGATGTTTTAGTGACACCTTATTGGCTTCCAAGTCTACCTTTTTTGCGACTATCGCAAAGGCGTCGCATATATTTTCGATTAAAAAAACATACTAAATTTTTCAGGTTTTTTTTTTTAACTTTCTCCTGGAGTTCTTTTTCCTGTGCTTTCTAAAATCCTAAAACTGATCTACTTATTCTTTAGAATGTTTGTGTAGAATTGCATATTTTTAAAAATAGTTAATTGCATAAAAATTGTTAAATGAAATTTAATAAACTACAAAGCCGTACATTCTGATGAGCTACATATGTAACACATTTATATCCCTGAATAACTGTTTACTGCTTGATTCAAACTATTTTTAACAAACTGAATTGAGAAAGATGTTCTATTATAAAATCGGTTCCCCTTTTTGAACAATTTACCACAATAAAAATGAATAAAATATTTTCATAAATCAAAACATATGTTGAGTGATGTGTTTTGCTTGTAAATTTATATAAATAAAGTCATTGCATAGCAAAAATGCTTGTATATATTTTTATTGGCCATATATACATTTTAATACCTATACAGATAAGGTTTAAATTTTTTATTGCATCAAATTCTACATATTTTATTAAACATTATTCAGCTTTCCTTTTCGCTGACATTTCATATTATAAATCACAACTTCTCAATAACTCGAAAACACTTATAAGTTAGGACTGTAACTTTATTTCACATCTCTATAATTATTCCAACACTTTCGCCACAAAGGCGGGCACTTTCTTCTCCAGAAGCGAGAACACACTCTCGGTTTTTCCCTTTTTTTGCACAGCACTGCCCTCTGGAGGCATTTTCTATATTTTACAGTTCATATATCAAGGAGGTGAGACTGAACATCCTCCCGCCCATTGAAATTGCAAATTTTAATATGAGAATATCAAAACAAATTTTGCAAAAGTTGAATAGCAATAATATATAATAATAATAAAAGACATATTACAATAACACTATTTAACAACTTAAATGAAAATAATTATACCATAACGAATACAACACAATTTCAGTAATACACCACACAGTCTAATTATTGATTTGGCAAGATACATACGTGCTGACTACTTTTAAGAAATTTTCCATCTGGTAACCGTAAATTGACAACTCTTACCTTTCCGTCCATACCAGGAAATATCTCAGCAATTCTAGCAACCAGCCATTTAGTTGGTGGAAGATTCTCATCTTTTATAAGTACAACAGTTCCAATTTTAACATTATTTTTATCAAACTGCCACTTTAATCTTTGATGTAAATTACTAAGGTAATCGTTTCGCTACAACAGCCAAATTTTGTTAACATAATTAGTTATTTTTTGCCGCTTTGAAAATTTTTTTTGTGGAAGACCTGTTAAATTAGGTTCAGGTATAGAGGTGATTTCTCTGCCGATCAAAAAGTGTCCGGGGAACAAAACTCTAAAATCATTAGGATCGGAAGACATAGGAGAAAGAGGGCGTGAATTTAAAACCCCTTCGATTTGTATCACAATTGTTAAAAACTCCTCTATAGTTAAATTAGTATTTCCCACGACACGTTTCAAATGGCATTTGAATGACTTTACGCCAGCCTCCCAAAGACCGCCAAAATTGGGAGCTTTGAGAGGGATAAACTTCCAGTCAACACGTTCGGAAGATAAATATCCTGCAAGAAGTTCGTCAGGAGAATTAACCATATTAAACAACCTCCTTAACTCTGCTGCCGCACCTACAAATGTTTGTGCGTTATCCGTAAAAGGTTTCCTAGATTTGCCTCTTCGAGCAAAAAACCTTTTAAGACAAGAAATAAAAGTTTCTGTCGTTAGATCTGTTACGATTTCCAAATTAATTGCACGGGTTGCGAGGCAAACAAATATGGCAACATAAACTTTGTTAAATACACCCTTACGCTGGTTTTTTGTATTTCACAAGAAAGGGTTTACAAAAATCGATTCCTGTACCAAAAAATGCAAAATTTTCATTAACACGCTCAGATGGCAGATTTCCCATTAACTGAGAAGAAGTAGAAGGATTTGCCTTAAAACAAACAACGCACTGATGGCAAATATTTCTCCCATTTATGGGCCAATATTTTTCTCTCATATAATATAATAAAGTTTGCGGTCCCACATGAAAGCATTTTTTGTGAAAATACATTACAATTAAATCTGTTAAATGATTTGTCGGTGGAAGCACCACAAGATGATTTTTACAGAACTCAAGTTTAGAATTTTGGAGGCGACCACCAACTCTAATAATAGAATTTTTATCAATAGAAGGAGCTAAACCTTTTAGCTTACTATTGGGGGCTATTATTTTACCCTTAGATAAATTTTTCAGCTCTGCGGAAAATTTTTGAGATTGTACCTGTCTGATTAAGAAAATCTCTGCTTGCTCTAGTTCAGCAGCGTCTAGTTCATCCTGACCTTTTGGAACTCGGGTTTCTTGCATTATAGATGAACCTCAAAAGGAAACTTAAAACACGTAAAATATGCATAAAATCATTACTTAAGTCATAAATACGATTTAAAAAGTTAAAGTCCTTTGTTATACTAAGGAGTTTCAAAGAGTCAATACTATCACAGTCTTTTTTTCAGTTCATTAAAATATTCATCCTCTCCGACACCAAGTTCTGGAGGTTCAGGAATAATTTCCTTTAAGAAGGCAGGTCCAGTCCACCAAGTTGAATTATTTATAAGAGAATCACTACTTGCACCACGGGTAAGTAAATCAGCTGGATTAGCCTTGCCTGGACAATGATGCCACTTAGCCTTAGTTGTCAAGCTTTGTATCTCTTTCATACGGTTTGATACAAATTGTTTCCACTTTTTACTGGGACTTTGAATCCAATATAAGGTGACCTTTGAATCACTCCAAGAAAAAAAAAACTTCTGGATATTTGTTTTTTGTCAATAACTGGTTGCAGTTCACTAGCTAATATTGCCGCAAGTAAAGCATCCATAAGTTCAAGTCTTGGTAATGAGAGCTTCTTTAACGGTGCCACTCTGGATTTTGAAGCTACAAGATTGATCAAGATTTCGTTCTCAACCTTTAACTTAACATAAACAACTGCTCCATAAGCATTAATACTAGCATCCGAAAGTGTATGAATTTCCAGTTCTGCATCTTGATCAATAAAAGAACCAAGTATATATCTCGGAACCTTTAAATCTTTAAGTTCTGGAGCTTTTTCACACCACCTCATCCACTTCTCGCTTATATCAGGAGGTAAAGCTTCATCCCGAAGAAAGTTTTCTTTGTCAGAGCTCCTAGAACAGGCACTTGAAACGGATAGTAAAAGGAGTCACAAGACCCAATGGGTCGAAGATTCTTCCAGCAGTCATTATTAGAAACCTCTTGATGTTCCCTCTGTGTTGGAGAAATTCTAGTTAACTATTAATTTCTAAGGACAGGTAATCACTAAATGGATCCCATAAGAGACCAAGAATTAAGTAATTTATCCTTTAAATCTTCTGGACATAACTGCTTAAATCCCACAGCTTTCCACTCCTTTCTTAACTGCTCAGAATTTGAAATCCACTTCCTTAAGGGCATCCCAGCATCTCTCATTATTTTTTCGGCACTTTTTGAAATTTCAAAGGCATATGGAATGTCGTCATTACCTTTGATAAGGTCATCTACGTAAAAACAGATATCAAGCGTTTGTACTGTAGCAGGAAAGTCTTTTCTGTACTTCTCTATATGGTTTTAATAGTTACTGCCAATAAAAAGGGACTTGCGTTTACTCCAAAAATTATCCTTTTGAATTTATATACACATACATTATTCATATTGTCAATGAAAAGGAATCTCACTGCATCTCTATCTCCTTCGCGTAAAGAAATTTGCAAGAAAGCCTTCTCTATATCTGCAAAGAAGGCGATCTTGTTCAGGCGAAAGAATGCCAATAAATGAAATGTATTTCGGTTTAAATTAACTCCTTGATATAAACAATCATTTAGAGATAATTGTCCTGGTTCATGCGAACTTGCATCAAAAACAATCCTTACCTTAGTAGTTAAGCTCTCTTGTCTTACAACTGCATGGTGAGGTAAGTAATATAAAGGTTTATTGACTTCCTTAACTGGGCTCATCACTTTCTCAATACAATTCCCTCACTCAAATAATTATTCAAGATATCAGAGTACTCTAAATACAGGGAATTATAACGTTTCATTGTCTTAACAAGGTCTGCAATTCTATTTTTTGCAACATCATAATTGTCTTTAAGTTCCTCTCAATTTCTCTAAGGTAACTCATATCGTTCGTCTTTAAAACAAACTGTTTCATTGAAAATCTCTAGGGCCTTATCTTCCTCATTTCTCAATTCGGTTTCATTAATACCAAGGGATTCTAACTCCCAGAAGTTTGCTAACTGATTATCTAAATCTTCGAAATTGTTTACTAATCCACAATGATAACTCTTTTGTTTACTTAAATTCATAGACCCACTTACTACCCAACCAAACACTGTCTCTTGCAACACGATAGATTCCTCTTGTAATTTTATTTGATTTGGTTTGAGCAGCAGGTAAAATATATCAGCTCCCATAAGAACATTAATCTTCGTTGGTCTATAAAAATTTGGATCAGCGTAACAAATATTTGTTGGAAAACAAATTTTCTTAACGTCCAATTGCTTCGAAAGAATGAGATCAGTAATATTATCTACAATTAAAAATTCAACATTTCCTTTAAAGTCTCCATTCGAATTTTGCACTGATGTTACTAGCTTATTTTTAACAGTTAGAATCGAATTATTCAGGCCAAATATAGGAGCATTTATAGCTTGTTTTTTTATTTGTAACATATCCGCCATTTCCTTTCGAATTAGGCTGACTTGACTGCCTACCTACGTCAAGAATTGCTAAAATGTTTATTATTCCTCCGTTTCCCATTAGAACCTTAACCAAAGAATATGTACTGTTAAGAAGGAAAACTTCTCAGAAGCAGAAGTGGTTCCCTTCCAACGAAAAGGGAAACAACTGCGCATGCGTGAAATATCTGTCGCCAAAAAGCGCCAAAGCTCAAAGCTGAATGTCGAAGTTGGTTTGGACAGATTCGACCGTTACGTTTAGCAAGAGTTTAAACAAAGAATAGGTTCTTTGGTTTCAAGTAGCGATACGAACAATGGAAGTTCAACAACCAGTGAAAATGAAACTTCACCTAATATTTCATCATTTCCGAGTTTAAATTATCGCGACAAGTCAAAGAACGATTCATCTTAACCCGTGTTCCTCAATTTCCTATACACGTCGCGGAGGGGGAAAATGTCGGCTAGGTATCAAAGAACCGGCACTTCACAGAGGGGAAATTCTTGCCAACAGATTCCGTCGCCAAATCCCTTGGCGAATATTCCCTTTTCTTTGTAGCGGCGTTGCAGACAAAGTGGTTTACATTACGTCTATGGAGCCTTTCCTTCTTTACATAGAGGTTCTTTGCCTTAACCACGGCAGTAGACAAAAACGTGTAAGTTTTTCGACCTTGGAGAGAAAACCTTTGCTCTGGCGTCGAGAAGGATTTATGTTCACATTCATAACTCGTTCCGACAAATGACTGATTTATGGAGGGAATCGCATTTTTTGTTCCAAAAGTAATCGCGTTCGGATTTAATTCGCTTGAAATGTTTATTTCACTAGTATTATTCGGTGAGAAAGATGCTTTTTGAGAATGTATACCATGGGACGAATTATTATTTCTTTTCTCAAAGTGAATCAGTGTGTTATGTTTTTTACCGCATTTAGCACAGGAAAATTTTGAAGAACGCTGCTTTACTCTATGGTTTAAAAAGCAATTAGAACACAATCCTTGCCTCTTTCAATCAACCCTATCATTCACTGATATATCTTGAAATTTAGGACATTTATATGTAATATGATTATCCAAACAGAAACTACACTTAGATGACTTCACAGCACTTGACAACACAGTTCCTTTAGAACAATGCTTTTGGTTCGTGTTCTTAGAGAAACTCTAGACGCTTCTAAGGTTCTTGCATTATTTTTCAGAAATTCAATTAAGTCATTCAATTTGAGAACATTATTTTTCTTACCGAATTCGCGTTCGAACCATAATTTTGTTGAAGCATCTAATTTTTGTAACAACACATACGCAAACATTGTTTCAGCAAACCTATCAATTTTGTGTTCTAAAATTTCTAACGCTCTTGTACATTCAAAGGTAATATCAACTAAATTCAGTAAAGCACCAGCAGATTCACTGTGAATAGGTGGAATTGACATAAACCGCTTAATGTGGACAAAAACCTGTTCTCGATGAGTTGAAAATCTTTCTTCTAGCAGTGACCAAGCAACTTCATAATTTTGATCCGAAACTGGGATTGACTTTACGACTCGGAGAGCATCGCCTTTAAGGGCTGATAATAAATATTGAAGCTTTTGTCCTTTTGACAAATTATCGTTAATATGCACAGCAGCCTTAAATAAATCATTAAAAGTTATCCATTCATAAACATTACCAGTAAATGTAGGTAAACCGCATTTTGGGAGCTTTACATCTAGGGCTATTTTAGAACAATTATCAACACTTATTATACCCTGTTCATTCTCAGTACTTTTCACAAAAAATTTCACATTTAATTTATGTAAGAATGTTTTTAATCTTACTTCGTCTTTTTCCAGACGAATCTCCATTTCTTCTAAATCCGATTCTGCTTCACTAATATCCACTTTTACTGGTAATTTTAAGTAATCCTTTTGTAATTCAGCTATACATCTTTTCACGGTGCATACAGTTTCTAGCTTTACTTCAAGTTTGGTTTAGATATCTTCATTTATCGGTTCAACCGCCGATTCTACAAAAGTTTCTAAACGGGTGATTTTACCCTTTAGAGTAGCTTTTCCACGCTTTAACGAACTAATTGTTTCTTCCATTATTATGAACACAGGTTATACAACACAATCGCTTCGGAAGAAGAGCACACTTTCGTTTTCACGAAGTCACTTATTTAGATGTTGCTGATTCGTTTCTAACTCTGGCTCGACGGACCATGAACATTTCATATTATAAATCACAATTTCTCAATAACTTGAAAACTCTTATAAGTTAGGACTGTAGCTTTATTTCACATCTCTATAATTATTTCAACACTTTCGCCACAAAGGCGGGCACTTTCTTCTCCAAAAGCGAGAACACACTCTCGGTTTTTCTCTTTTTTTTTTTTTTTTTTTTGCACAGTACGGCCCTCTGGAGGCATTTTCTATATTTTACAGCTCATATATCAGAGAGGTGAAACTGAACAATTTCCATATAATTTGAACGATGTGTTATTTTTATCATTGTGTTAAAAACGTTATACAGTGCGGTTATTTTATGCTACCTAAATATTTTTGTACCCTTTGAGATTCAGAATTTCATTTATTAGTGGCAAATGTTTGCATGGGAAACAAAAGTTTTCTAGTTCTGATTTTTTAAATATTCATTTCGAGGTATTATACGATAGAAAGAGGCACTCAGAATTAGTTGACAAAAAACTATGCTTTCCCAAATCCATTATATATTTTTTCTTTTTTTACATATTTTCAGGTTTTTATCATTGAAATATATATGGAAAGTAAGAAAAATATTACTAAATGGGAAATGTGGCATTAACAGTCATCTGAAACTTCAGACTGATGCAATTCAACCCTCCCAATAATGTCTTACCACTAAATATAATTTTTTAAATAAAAATCTCTGCATTCATTTTCTACAAACTGAGAATAACACTTGCTGAAGATAGCTCTTATTAGTTAATAACAATTATTAGTATGTAACTATATAATAGCTCTTATTAGTATGTAACTATATAATTCGCTGACATTTAAAGCATTTACTATTATGTCTTTTACTTATAAACTGATTTAAAAAATTTTAAACATCATATTAAACGTTTTTTAGATGAAATCTTTGGGATTCATTTAGAATTTATTATAATCAATAGAACTGTAACTAATATTTGCTATATATTTCTAATAAATATAAACTAATCTATGATTTTTGTTTAGTAAATTCAAATTTAGAATGCCCATCATAAATTGTTATTCTGGAATTCCGTTATCATAAAACACCTTTAAAGTTTTCTCAGAAACCTTTACAAGCAATAAGCATCATTAATCAGTCTGATAAAATAAGGAATGCTTTAAATAGAGTAGTTGATAAATAACAACTTGAAACAAGAAATATATAGTTCACGTGAATAAATTCCGGAAAAAATTTCAAAAAGACATTTTTGAAGGTGACTTTAAATGTGTTCTAACAAACTTCAGTATTAAAATCTTTCTTTTAATAATTAAATCTTATTCTTTCACCACTTTTAATTTAAGTAATTTAGCTCTTATAATCAGGGACGATTTTCAAAGCTGTCACAAACAGAATTCATGTTACATTTGCAAAGAACAATATCAAAGAATATATTTCAGAATAAATATCTGATTAAAACACACTGAAGGCTTATTTAAAATAACAACCTAAAATAACTCTTGCATTTCTGTAGAATACAA
>KK119706.1:670462-681581 GCA_000611955.2 Stegodyphus mimosarum
CTCAGTTTAGAAATTTGGATCCAGAATAGCATTGTGATTGTGCAATTTTAAATTTATAAAAACTATTAAATCCAACTACACACAGCTTAGAAAATGCTGCATGCAAATGTGTTCATTATCAATAATACACATTGTCATATAGTACTTCTTGGGCGGCTTCTGCATATATGTTTGTGTAACGTGAACTAAATATGGGCATCGCCTAAAACCAGACATTTAACGACATGAATACTTTATTAACACACAAGCAAATTAAGAAGTTAACACAAAAATAGAAACCAGGTGTATCATTATTACTCTAGCGTACAGCTGGTTACCTTCATTACTTCGCTACTAATAGTCTCCTTTCTTCTCTAGTAAGTCACGTGAGGGAGAGGCGTTGCAAGCCGTTGGCTAATCTGCGCATGCGTGATCATCACGTCATGACACCTCCCCTCTAAAATACCTGATTGCGTCTTTCAATGATCTATCAAATCCACATATAAACATTTCTTGAAACAAAACAAAATAACATTCATGAAATTTTCGAACTTAATTAACAAATTCTTACCATTTTAAATTAAAGTTACTTCAACATAAATTCAATAATCTTAATCATTTAAAAGATGTAACATTCAATCAACTTTTCAAACTTAAATCTTTCACATCATCATAATCATACAAGCAACTATCATATAAACAAGACAACACAAATCAATCATTAAAATTAAACATAATACTTTAGCAAACCCTGGCTACAACATTAAACATATTACATAACGTTAGGGTGGAGAATCAAAAGTTTAGCATTTTAGCTCAAAAAAAAATGTTCAAACTAAATAGTCAAAATGTCTTATAGTTCATAGTTCATAACGTCAGTCATGCTTCCATTGAGAGGTAGTCAATCGAGATAAAGAGTCTGCATTAATGTGATCCTTTCCTTTCCGGTATGTAATCACTGCATGGAATCGTTGTAGTGCTAAAGACCAGCGTTGCAAACGAAAACTTTGTGAGGAACTTCGGTGAGAAATTTGAGAGGTTTATGGTCACTAACGATGACGATCTCAGAACTAAAGATATAAGCTTCAAACTTCTTCAGGGCAAAGATAACAGCAAATGCTTCCTTTTCAATGACAGCATAATTTCTTTTGCGTCTCAGTGAACTTTTTACTAGTGAAGGCTATTGGGTGTTCTACACTATTTTCATCCTGCTGAGCCAAACAAGCTCCTACGGCGTATACTGATGCGTCTGCGTAAATGATGAAAGGCAAACTAAAATTTGGAGAGTAACATTTAGGGGCATTGCAAATGGCACGTTTTAATTGAATAAACGCTTCGTCATGTTCCTTCAGCCAAGTAATTTCGTTCGAAGCCTTTCCTTTCGTCAATGCAGTTAAAGGTTGCGCTATTGCAGAAAAATTGGGTACGTAAGATTGGTAATACGGTAATAGTCTCAAAATACTTCTTACATCTTTCTTAGTACGGGGAACTTCTAAATTCTGTATGGCTTCAACTTTTTCTGGGTCAGGTTCGTGTGAACCGGAACGAGCTATGTGTCCTAGAAATTTGATTTTATTCTTTGCAAAGTCACACTTATTGAAATTAACCGTGAAATTTGCCTTTTCTAGCGCACTTAAGACTTTGTTAAGATGTTTCAGATGTGTATTCCAGTCATCAGAAAATATAATTACGTCATTAATATAGCAATCAGCATAGTCTTTATGTTCGACGAGAAGCTTGTTCATAGTCCTCTGAAAAGTTGCGGCAGCATTCTTTAATCCAACGGGTAAAACTACAAAGGCATATTGTCCTCGGTGCGTCACAAACGACGTCAAAGTTTGACACTCAGGCTTCAGTCGTATCTGCCAGTACCCTTTAAAAAGATCAATCAAAGTGATGCATTTGGACTTTGACACTTGGTAAATTAGATCTACGGTGTTTTTCATCGGGAAGGCATCAGTTTCCGTCTGTGAGTTCAGGTATCGATAGTCCACACATAATCTTATGGTTAGTCTTTTTTTGATACATACACTACCGGATGTGCATATTCACTTTCTGACTCAACAATTAGCCCTAGCTGCAGTAGCTCATCTATTTATCGATCAACTTCATTTTTTAGAACTTCAGGTATCCGATACGGTTTCTGCTTCTTAAACACAATTCCAGGCTTTAGTTTGATGCTATGTTCTCCAACATTGGCGATTTTCGGAATACCAGCTCTTAGGTTTTTATATTTTCTTAAAACTTCTTTAAATTCTTTCTTCTTATGCTGTTCAAGGTGCGTAAAATCATATTCTTCCTCAGAATAATATTCTTTTGCTTTCATTGGAGCAATTCTTCGAATGTTTTCAACTTCGCCGAAATCGATGTTTGTATCATATATCACAGCGACGTTATTCACAGCAGTCTTGAACTTTCGTACCTTGTGTGCGTGAACGTGCTTCGAGGAATTGTCAGGCATTTATACTATGTAACTATAATCAGTATGCTTTTTGATGATCGTAGCAGGTCCCGTCCATCTGGCATAAACCTTGTTTTGATTATGAGGGATTAAAACTATAACTCTGTCACCTTCCTTGAATTCTTTATTCCTGATTAGACGGCTGGGTGTTGGGTTTGACCTGTTCAGAAAGGTGGTTGGCAAAAAAGATCCGCCTTCTCAAAGTTTGCATACACCAACCCTTGGGCACCTTTGAGGGGCCGATTTTGAATTCCAGGATTCTTCAACTTTTTAATTATTTTTCATATAGAATTGGGGTCTAAGTTAATATTAGATATTTTATGGTTCCAGGTGGCCCTTTTATGTTCTTGAATAAGGGTCTTTATTTTTCTGTTTAGCCTATTGATTGAGGTTCCAATTGAAGGCTCCCATGTCCTATTAAGCTCTTTGCGCAGCCTATGCCGACACTTAATAACCTCTCTGATATGAGCTGGGAGCTTGTCTTTTTCGAGGTTACTGTCAAAAGTTCTGGTAGCTTCCTCTCTGGTCTTAGAGAGTTTGTGAGCTTGCTAATTGCTACATCGATATCTGCTTCTGACTTTAAGGAACCAATATTGGACTTGGCGGTGGCTAAGATGTTATGGAACAAATCCCACTGATTTTAATTGGAGGAAGATCCTTGGTATTCTAGATGCCCAGGTATGCTATGACCGGAACATGGTCAGATGAGAGTTCATTATGAACAGAGATGGCCATGGAAATATTTACAGTGGTGATAAAGAAGACTAGAATATCATGTCTTCTATTGCTTATATTCGGCCGATAAGTAGGCTCATCACGAACGTAGAGAAATACTAGATTACTGGCAACGTAATGATGGATCACGTGACCGCTTCTGTTACTGTTATAGCAACCCCAGTCAGAGCGCTTAGCGTTGATATCTCCATCAAGAATTGTTGGCATCGAAGAATTTAAAAGAGTGTCCATATGAGTTTTACTGAGGACATTCCTGGGGTGTTGTAGATTGCGTAGAAAACAGTGGGTGCCAGTCTAGGGAGTGTAATACACACTTTTAAGGCTTCATAACCACTAGAATTGCCTGCAGAAATAAAGCAAGAATCCAGAGTTCGTTTCACATACATCAGAGCACCGCCGCCACGTTGAAGTCTGTCGCTTCTGCATGAGGCAAGGTTTGCTACTCTTAGGCTGTGTGGGAGCGTAGCATGAGATTCCGTGATCATGCAAACGTCGATGCCGTGCAGAGTTAGATAATCGTGTAACTCAGACAATTTTGTGGTGAGGTTGTTCGCGTTTCACAGAACAATTTTCAATGGGGTAAACATGAAGCTAGTCCAATTATCCATGATTTACTGTCACGTTTTTGGCTGAAATTTCTTCTGGCTTAGAGACCGGAAGAGTTTGCATAATGTCCTATAGCATGACTAAAGCCGCCGTGAGTTGACCGATTACTGTCTTAGCTTTTTCCAGTTTCTGTGTTAACACAGCCACTTCCGGAGACGTCACGGTTTGCTTGGGCATGATGCTGTTCTGCATAACTGTATCTGCGTAGGTGACCCCAGGGATGACTTTGTCAGATCGCGTTTTGGGATAGTACATACAGCTTTTGTAGCTTGCAGTATGTTCTTGTCCACAATTGGCGCAGCATGGGGGCTCCGAGGAAGGTCTTAAATAGTGTGTAGACTCATGTTCACCTCCGCATTTAACTCAGCGGGGTGTGTGTTTGCAGCTGACTTGAACATGGAAAAAGTTTTTGTAGCGGTCCCCGTCTGCCCTAGTATATCTTGACTGTGATCCTGAGTCGCATCAGAATATTCCAGATTAAATATGTCCCTCGATTTTTATAACCAAGCGTTATTAGCTCTTCCTAAATTTTCACTGCATTAGTGGAACTGAGTTGGCTTCTTATTACAGCCTTAATGACCTTGTCACAAGATAGTTGATAGGTGCGGTATTTAATTGCTTTACTGTCAAGTAAGGCAATCACTTGACGATGAGCGGTAATGGCGGTAACTTTGATGTGAAACTCATTATTCGCTTTCATTTGTGCTTTGAAGTCTTGCAGCTTTGCATCTCTAGAATGTTTGATTTGACTCCATGTGAATGTGGAGTCCTTAATTACGACTGGAGGAAGTTTCGGGCTTTGCTTTAGAAATTCAAAGTTATCATTACGTGATTCACGCGAACCTTGTGCAGGCTCCTGATTGGCAGGCTGGGCGATGGCTGTGCTTGGCTCCTTCTCGGGGGTGAGCCGTTAAGTCTGGATTTCTTTCTGTGTTTTACACGGCTTGTTACCAACAGAAATTAATTCCTGTGGTAGTGGGTGTAGATCCATGTATTTTGCAATTTTCGATTTATTGCTTTACATTCTTTTTCGAGAAACAGTCTCTTTTAGAGAAGGAAATTCATCATCGGTAGAGTGGGCTCCTCAGTTTCGTCTTGCAGTGTAGAGAAGCGGTTGCTGGCTGTGATTACTGGAGGGGAAATTAGACCAGATTTACGCTTGTTGCCTTGTTCCGGAAAATCAATGTCTTCCATCAAGTTATCAGCAGTCTCCTCAATAGCAGCATTGGTGGAAACAGCTTGCGCGGCATCATTTCTGAGGTCGTTGTTTACCGACGCCATAAGTCCAGGAAATTACTTGATTTGTTGCGGAAAATCTTTAGCAAAAACCTGAGGTTTTGCTAAGCTCGTTAAGTCTCTGTTAGTCAGCAAATTATTTTCGGATAAAATCCATGCTAGCAGAGTTCAAAAGTCGGCAACGTTACTAGCAGTAACAATCCAAGAAAGCAGCCGTTAAGTCACACTAGGCCCTTTTACAGTGCCAAGAACCGAAGTTCAGGCACCAACCTACTATAGTACCTTAACAGCAGAACAAGTAAAAGTACAAACTCTTAAAAGACAAAAATAGCCAAGATGAGATGTTAACTCAATTGAGTCGCGAACGAGAATCAGAATCACTATAGTCACTCAACTACGCAGACACTGCTCTCAGAATCCTCTCTCTCTTTTTTCGTGTAACGCGGATACGAGCCAGTTTCCCTTAAAAGGACCTCCACGAAGCATGCCTCCCTTTTCGTGTAGTGCTTAAGGGCGGAGCACATAATAAGTTTTAAAAAAATTCGAAATGGTAGTAAGAAATATTTTACAATTTTTTTTTTCTGTTAAATCATTTAATTTTGATTATTATACTTAATTTTAGTTTTTTTCTTCATCACTTGTGCTTCTCCAAGATAGAAGTGCATGAAAATTAGTTTTTTCTCATACTTGGCCAATATATTTCATATGTTAAGCTGTAACAATTTTGACTGAAAGCAGATCAGAAATATGCACAGAAATATATTTCCAAAGTTACAGTTAAAAAAAAATATTTTTTTAATGTTGCATTAGGTTTGTTACAAGAATAACTGAACAACTGATCTACAGATAACAGTTAGATTTTTATCATTTTCCGAAGAAAATTCACTGAAATAACTCAGAATGTCGGTCTTATTTTACTTGCATTTACTTAGTGAAATAAATATATGACCATAAATCATAATTATCCAGCTGCTTTCCTCTTCTGTCCAATATTTTGCAGTCGTGCAAAAACAATGGTTATTGATAGTTGTTTTATTTTCTTTACACGTAATTAGTACTTTCTTACAATAGTTCCCCTGACATATTCAGAGTGTCAGCAAGGATAGCTTTAGTAAACGGACTAATGCAGAATTTCATTTGTATTCATGTGCAACACCCATTGTAGCTTGCGACTCACATAAGCTTGCGGTTATCTGGCCGTTCCTAGCACTTTCTTTGTTTTTGACGACAGGGGCGCGTAACCAATTCTCAGAATGTTCCCTTTCGGTAAACGTAAGATTTTTAATCAGTTTATAATTTCTTTACCAACTGAGCCGTTTAAAACAATAAACGTCGCACTTAAAGGTTTATATTGTTAATTTATTTTTTAAACTACATTTCAGTGGTATGAATTAAAATAAATTAAAATTTGAAAGGAAAGGAGACTTTGCTATTCTCGCTGAAGCTTTCAGGTTAATTGAATATGGCAAAGCACATTACGGCTGTCTTTCTGGTGGGAGGATGTCTTCGTGGAGGACTTTCTGCCTCGAACTGGCTGGTATTCATGTTACACATGGGTCAAATCACGAAAACAAACCGTGCAGCCAGCCAAAACTAAATCATGCCAAGAATGGAACCCAGATCAATGGTCTTAATCCCTCTGCCAATGGTGGGTACGCTTAAGTTGTCTATTGATGAGACTGTCGCAAAATTCAGTCTCCAGACGTCTTTTATTTCTCTAAAAAAATATCTTTTCATGAAATCAGCGATAAGAAGCAATTATACAAAGCGCTTAAATGTTTTCATGAAACTCTTGTATTGCTACTGAAATCGCATAACTATTATTAAAATGAAAATGTACTTTTCTGTTTTATTTATTTCTATTTATGTAACTCTGAAAAGATGAAAGTTCCTTAAAAGCCAGTTATGTGTAGAAATGGGTAAATTCGTTTATAGAAGAATCCCATTTACCAAAATAGTTCATCGTAGCCATTTCAGATAACGCACTGAAATTATTTTCTGTAGTTACAGGACGAACTAAATACGAATTGTAACGTAAAGTATCGTATTATTAGGTTTGTAATAAATAAATACGCATTATATCTTTAATTATGTATTACTATTCATTTACACTTTTACATTATTTAAAATAATGAGAGATGTTTTGAGTTGCGTTTTAACAAAGCTCACGAGTAGCTACATCGTTCCACTGACGCCCAGTTTACATGACAGTCATTTCCTAGACGGAGGCTTCACAGTTCTACATTTGTGCATACAATATTATGAGATCCATTGTTTTCGTCACAAACTAATTGTATTTACTAAGGATGGGATATTCGAATTCACGAGTCCCTCGAAACTCCCTTACTCGAGTTTTCAAAAGTATATTTTTTCCTCACTCGAATCTTTCATATTCCAACTTAAAAAACCGTTAAACGTTTTAACGAAAAATTTTGGAAGAACCAGTTTAATAATGGCAAACAGAAACGTTCATTAAAGAGGTACATGACTATTGCAGTTTTTTTAGTATCTGAATCAGCAAAATCATTTTGTGCTACACTATTTCAGTATACCATCAGCAAAATCCGTCAGAAGTTTCAAGAAATCAATGAGTTACGTTGTTTCATAAATTCTGAAATTGTTCGGAAAACTTTGGACATAGATATTCTAACACTGACAGAACCTGCATGTTTCTATCAGCTTATTGCCGCTGTATATAAACGCCGCTTACGTTTGTCCAATTACCTATCAACTGAATTACTTGGCGCTGGCTGTTGATGCTTGAACTGTGATTCAGATATTTTTTTTTTGTTAAATTATATTGAGCAAATGAACTTCAACACTCAAGTTTTAAACTTCGAAAATTTATTAGATTTATTTATTTTTACTAAATACAGATGTATTTTTAAAAGCTGAACTCTTAAATTTGTTCTAAAGGCAGGTTCCAAAGTTTTTTTCATTCGAAAACGTTTAATATTAAGTTCGTTTCTTTCCTTTTCGCTGTTATACTTATTTTGAGCATTCAAGAAATTTGAGAACTTCATAGGACTCGAACTAGATGTGTCCCACCTCTAGGAGTTGCCTCTATAGAATGAAGCTATGTAAGAAAGTTACAATATTTGGAGATGCTTAGGTTTGTTATATTTAGCTATTCAGTGTAAATTTTTTATATCATACCAGTTACGTACGATTTCGGTTCAGGCCGGCGTCCTAACTGGTGCAACCAGTGCGGCCACCTCGAGGGGTAAGAGTTTAGACGCCGCAAAATTTTTTTAGAATGTAAGAAGGAAAGGAGCGGCAAAGTTTCGGCCTCCTGGACTCATTGACCAAGTAATCACTCTACTTCAGGCGCCCACTGAGGCAAACGCATCAAGAGAACCGGAAAACAAGATGCATTTAAGCATGTTAATCGCGGCGCCTAGCGGAACCTGGAACAAAGTTCGGAGTTTGCACCGGGCTGCCAAAAAAACCTTGTTTCGGGTAAGAAAATTTCAGTTAAGCAAAGTTTTACTGCATTTTCAATTTCTTACCCCCATCAAGAGATCTGAAGCTCAATTTACAAATCAGATATATTTCGAAAAGTGTTAGAGCTGAAGCCTTTTAATTTGAATTTCTATCTGATAAACTTTCCTAAGAATACAACCTGCAGAGGTTTGTTATCAAGTGCTACTGAATGTTGAGTCATGTAACACATTTCATGAACTGTTGCTTAAGTATAAATTTAAAAAAAAAAAAAAAAAATTCAAAAACATGTTTTTCTTCCGTGAAAGTTCGTGTATATTTTAACAAACAAGTTGTATCATTTTTCCTGACAGTTTACTCAAGTTTGAGCAAAATATTTAACTCTGATATTAATTTGTGAGTTTGTGTGGACACAGTGTCACACAAAGAAATAAATGGAAAGCATTGATCCGTTAGAAATGCCGCGCAAACACACCGTTGGAAGCAAAAGAATCAAAAATCAATTTCGAGGTAAAATGCATTAGATTTTTTCTTATCTTAATGCATATGGATACTGCTGAAGAGAACCAACTAAATGAGGAAACTGTTTCATGAGACAATAAAACTTAAATAAAATATAATGCTATTTTAAACATAAAAATACATTTCTGTTTAAAATATGAGGCATGTGTTAAACAAATGTCTTCCAAACATAAATACTCAGAAAATATTATCTTGATAAAATATTTTATTATAAAATAATGAAGCTAATGACTCACAATCAAAATGCTTGCCATTTGCTTGCACACGTAGGCTAATGAATATGGTATGGTATGGAATATTTAATTATGGCAAAGCACTCGAGGGTTGTCTGCCAAAGGGGAGGGGGCTTTCTAAGGGAAACTGTCTCGTATACAAGCTACACATGAACCATGAAAGCGCCCATGCAGCCAGCCCGTTCGCCGGAATTCGAACTCCGGACCGAGCTACTGGTTTTCAGCGACTGTACCACTGGGCCGCGGATCGGCGGTTTATGAATAACGCCTGGTACTTGTAAGTAAATTATAAAGATTAAGCGTTAGAAATGATGTTTAAGTCTCAAGGGAAAACTTAATAAAACAGAAGAAATAAATTTGAAATTGATTGCATATTTTTGCATAGAGTATTATTATTCGTATTATTTTTGCGCATTGATTTATTTTAAGTATCATTTCATGTCATGCATGTTCATACTGTTTTTTAATCATGGTCTCTAATTATTTCCTTGTTCAGATAGTTTCTGAATCATTGTTTCTAATATAATGTAAATCAGATCGTTGATTCTGTATTTTCAAATTTTACAGGCGTGTGTATATTTTTGTATTCTTATTTCTAAGATTTTTCATGTCTCATTTGAATTTCTTCTGAACAGTTATAGACGTTATAACTATTTTTGTTAACTATTTCACTCTAATGTTTCTATTTGTATTATCTTTTTCATGAATTGTTATGAAACTTTTTAACTTCATTTTTTGCTTACTATTATGCTTTGTTTGTTCGTACTCTTAATTTAAAAAATGATCCTAAATTTGGGAATTTTACCTCTGTTGATGTTTCTAATTTTGACTACGAAAACTGCAAATTGTCTAACTTACATTGTTTCAATCTTTATAGTAAAACAGTGGTTTCTTTCTGAATAACTTATTTGTTCATAATATTAATATCATATTTTTTTTTTCAGAACACAGCGTGTAAATGATCAGTAACTAAAATAATGTTCGGCGTCAATAAACCTAAACGAATGAAGTTTCTTATTTCGTACATTAAGATAAATTTTCCTATGATGAAACAATTTCCTCATTCAAAACAGCGAAAAGTTTTCAAATAATAGTCAATCAAGTAAAATTGAGTTTTGAAATGATTATTATGTGACATGTATAAACATGCATAATTATTATATGACATATATAAATGATTATATATGACAATAATAAACGATCTCCATTTCCAGTTTTCACAAGAACTGTAAATGCATCATATTGTTTAGTGCCAAAAACTGCATTGAGAATTATTAGTTCAACAAATTTTCCTAATTAAATACCGCGCTTTGTTTGTATAAAGGTGTTCGATATGGTGGTTTATTGAGCTTTCTAAGAATCAATCAGCAGAACGTATCCTCAATTTTCATAAAGAGAATGCTGCTTCACATCAAATTTTTTTAAATGATTAAATCCGTTTTCCCTCAAAATCGATAGAGTCGTGACTAAAATTTACACCAGACACAAGGTTGTTGATTGCTAATGTTGTGTATAGTATTAAGTTTGTTTAACAAATTTTCCGGAAAATTAGAAGAAGGAAATTTTTCTGTATTCAGAAACATCGCAAATTCGCACGCGTTACAAGAATCAGGCTGTTCACATATTTTTTGGACATATTGCAATATCAGAATACAGTTAAGTGATTTCACATATTTTAATACATATTTCCGTTTCAGAAAAAGATTTTTTCTTTCCTGCTGGCTGGCTAGCATTTTGACTGAAACAAATAGAGGTCACTGAAATATTCCTTTTTATGGAACCTATACGAAATTTTGAACTGCAGTTTACAAGATCATTCTGAATAATAAAAAATATACAGGATAAACTGTGCTCACTTTTTCCCTTATTTAAATTTATTAGTTTTATGTCATCTATTATATATATA
>KK119706.1:681926-695945 GCA_000611955.2 Stegodyphus mimosarum
AGTAAACAGTAATATTATTATTAACAGTTATTATTATTTTATTTTAGTTACTGTTTATTGATAGTAATTGGTTTATCCCCTTGATAAGTCGATTAATCTTCTATCAATAACAACAACTGGTTTTTCAATACTTAAGGGGTTTACTTTTGATTTTGGCATTTTTGGAATTTAGTTTTTCCTTAACTGTGTTTAAAGCAAATAGGACTAAAAATTCTGTAAATTTTTTAAATTCTGAAAAGTACCTTTTCAATGTTTTTAAATTGAATTTCCGTTGCTTGGAGATGTAATATGGAGAGTTTTCTTATTATAATTTATATATATTTATATATTTGTTTGTTTGTGGAACTAACAGATTGACCACGGCCTTTAAATGGCACATTTAGTTTTGAGAAAAGATGTACGTAATTTATCAACCGATTAAAAATTTTACTGCTTCTTTTACAGCATTTTTTATGCAGTTTTACAGGTATTTCCATTTGCTTATTTAATTGAAGACCTTTTCTTGATCGCTCGTATGTGAAAAGCTCTATACTTGTTCTAATAGTATAGGTAAGGTTTAATTTCTAAAATTAGAAATCTATTTGAAAATTAAGATTTATGGAAAGCCGACAGAAAAAAGAAAATAAAAATACTTGAAAAAGTAACAATATATGAAACATTAAATAATAAATAATTAAAATCAAATAAAATATAAAGAGATAAATGTATGACTGAATTAAGTTAAATTAGTGATAAATAAGTGAACAGTACATAAATAAATTACTATCGAAATTAAATAAAAATGAGAAAATCAATAATAAATTTTAAAAGGTTCATAAGAATTTTATTCGTTTGAAGCCATTTGAGTAGATAAATACAGCATAAAAAACCTCAGAATTTTGACATGAGAGATGTTTTACTTCGTCTGTTAAAGTTTTTCCATTTGCTGTTCTCGAGGAAATTAAATATTCATTCAGTATCCAGAACCAATATCAATTTTAGTAAATCCTAAATAAAATGTTCTATTAACAGCAGAATTTTCTGTTAACACTACGAATTTAAATAAAAATAATAAATATTTTTTCACAGTTTTAAATTTATAAGCATCCCACACATGCATCGTATGCTCTAAGACGACGCCCCTTGTTATCAACCTAGAAACCTGTTGATCATCGACAGTCATATAAAAATTGACAGTTACTGACTTAAGATCTATTAGAAGACAATAGTACTGGCCGGAAAAGTAAAAATATTTGTACAATTTTTTTTATCTAAGGCGTCGTCCTGTATCAGATCCGAAACAGAACCGTCAATAGGCAATAATATGTGTACCGACATATGAAATTATTTCTTTTTTGTTCTGAAACCCTAGAGTAAACCCCTTTTTTACAATAAAATTCCTCTATCTTCCATTTATCACTTTTTGTTGTACTACTGTTGCTTATTTTCAAGACATCTTTCTTTAACGTTATCTTTCAATAGCCGCATGGTCAGAAATATACTGAGGAGATAAATGAACAGTAATAATGTCAATAATGAAAATAACTTGTTATTTTATTTTTAAAATAAAATAAAGGAATAGTTCTAAACACCTTCTTAACATATACTGGTGCGCAAAAATTAAGGACGAAGTCGAAAAATTAGCATATCTGCTGAACGAAGAGGCAGAGCGGACAGAAAGACAAATCGGGAGATTAAGTAAGGTGATGTACGGTAGCACATGCGCAGATATGCAGGTAGACGTACTGGGGGAGTGTGTGAGTAGTATAAAGCATGTTGTCGGTGTAAGATCAGTATTTCTGGCAAAGAGATTGCACGCCGTATAGCAGTTAAAATCACACCGAGTTGCTTCCTCAGCGAGAAATGGCGAATAATCAATCTGTTAGACGACATCTGGATGCTTTTACTCGAGGTCGAATCATTGGGAAGTTGGAGGAAGGCCGCAGTGTGACAATTGTGACTGCAGAGTTCGGAATTGCTCACAGCATCGTTTCACAAGTTTGGAGACAATTTCAAACTACAGGAACAGCTATCCGGGGGTTTAGCAGTGGTCGTCCACGAGGAACCACACCCGCAGATGACCGGTATATTGCCTTACAGGCCAGAAGAAACAGGCGGCAGACAGCGGGAGAAATCGCTAGACACACGACACAGGCGACTAGACGACCGATATCGCGTTTTACCGTGGCTAAAAGACTGCACGGTGGTGGTCTGTTTGCACGACGCCCTGTACGGTGTGTACCTCTAACGCCTGCCCGACGGAGAAGGCGTTCTCTGTGGTGCCGGGAACACCGGAATTGGAGAGACAATGAATGGGGACGAGTACTCTTTACAGATGAGAGCAGATTTAGTCTGAGTTGCGATTCTAGACACATACGCATCTGGACAGAGCGGGGAACACGCAATAACCCCTTCAACATCATCAAAAGGGACTGTTTTGGAGGTCGCGGAGTTCTCGTTCGAGCAGACATAATGCTTGGTAGCCGGACCGACCTTCATATCTCCCAAGGAGGTTCGTCACCTGGGACTGCTATTGTAACGAGGTTCTTCTTCCTTACATGCGTCTTTTCACAAGGGCTATGGGTCCTCAGTTCCTCTTCATGGACGACAACGCTCCACCTCATCGCACAGTTACTGTCGAAGAGCTGTTGGAGAGTGAAGATATTGAACACATGGATTGGTCGGCAAGGTCTCTGGATCTAAATCCCGTCAAGCATGTACGGAACTTACTAGGGAGACCCGTGGCAGCACGTAACTTATCGCCAGTAACGATTCCGAAACTGCGATTGGTGCTACAAGAGGAACGAGCAGCAGTGTCTCAACAGTTCATTAACAACCACATATCCACATGCACAAATGATGTGAAACCTGCCTAGCAGTCAGGAGAGATCATATCCCCTATTAAAGACCGGATGTTTCTTGCTGGACACCCATCACAGGGATGTTTCGGCCTTCAGTCGCATTGCGCTCCATGCTACTTTTTCAATAAAGCTTCTTTTTATCCCTCTGACTTCTCTTTTAGTAAGTGTTGCTTACATTACTCATGTCCTTACGTATTGGGGATCTTACGGTATCAAATGTGTTGATTTGGAAAGCTTTTGTACAAAGTTATATTGAAAAAACCGTCTCGTCCTTAATTTTTGCACACCAGTGTATATCGTAAATATATTCAAAGCATAGATGCCTGTTTTTAAAACTAACTGTTTTAAAATATAGTTACATAATTTCAATTATGAATTGAGGAAGCGAACCTTTCGACATTTGACTTTTATGATCAGTTTACTTAAGTATCTGGGCACTTTTGACCGAAGTACAAGTTTTCCATCGATTGCTTTGGCGCTTTTCTTAGTTTATATATGAAAACTGCGGTGATAAAGCTTATCAAATGCAAGTCTTGAACTGAAGTCTGAAAGGCAAACTTGAATGAAAAAGGTAATGATTGAACATAGAAATGTAAACTTGAAATATATGCGGATACAGTGATAAAAGAAAGTATACCAAACAGCAAACAAATTTAATACTCACGCTGAATTGCTTCTTGAAGCTCCTGTAGAATGTTAAGAGGACACTGCAATGACGGAATTATCAGTGTATCTCAACATGTTCAATTAGATATAAATGTAGTATATATGCAGGCACGCTATAAGGTTGATTACTTCGCTTTCAAGATGTGCTGAGATACTTACAGCGCATTGTCATACTTACAGGGGACGAGCATTATCATCCATTAGAATAGGGGTTCTCAACAAGAGGAGGAATGTCTCCCTTGGGGGGGGGGGAATTTAATAGTTTGAGGAGGGAATGCGGTCAGCCTTTTATTTACGTGGTTAAGTATTTAATTTTAGTTTATGAATATAAAAAAGAAATTTTTGTTTTCAAGTCTTGGTATTTATCACCGCTTTTACACTTTTTTCTTAATTTATAAATCAAATTAAAAAATAATCTAAATTTAGATAAATGTATATGTATTTTTCGAGTTTGGGAATGATCTTCTAGCAACTGTGAAAGGGGTTCATGGGACAAAAAAAGTTGAGAACCACTGCATTAGGACGAAATTATCACCTGTTGAACCTGAAATGTTTCATCCAAATATCAATAACTTCGTTTCCATATTCGTTTCCATATACTCTCTACAGCGGCGTTCACACTGGGACATATCGGGGCTAGGGAACACAATGGACACAACAAACACAGCGGATCAGCTAGAAAAAACCAGTTTTTTGTCACTATTGACCCAGTTGAAAAATCTTAACTTCGCGCAGAACGGAGCTAGCCGACACATGGAACCGACCAATCAGGAGAGGATTTCAAATCATCATCATCAACAGAAGAGCACAAACGACATGGCTGACGATATGAGCGATTGATTGATTGATTTGATTTAAAGTCAGAACGAGTTCCTTTACTCCACAGTTATTATTCCTATACAGAAATTCATTTTAAAAACCTTAAAATCCAATCCATATCTTACGAAGCAACCAGATACAAAAAATAAAGATGTGTCTTATCCACTATACAGCGATAAATTAAAATTTAAAGTATCCTCCTCAGAAGATTTTGCTGATATTTTCCTGATATTCAAAGATCCTAAAACTTCTAATTTACTTCAAAATATATCTATATTAGCACAGAAATTGAAGAAACTCAGAATACCCATCAAAAATTAATTCTTGCATTCAGAACACCATAACTTATAGTACAATTCTTAAGAAACGTTAGGATCGTCAGCTGAGCGGGTAAAGCGGTCAAGCTGTAGATGTGCTGATCGGAAGTTCGATCCTCGCTGGTTCTTTTTTCTCACTAAGCGCAATTTTTGGCCAGGCAATTATGGGTATTCTGCGTTACTTTAATTTCCTGTGTTAATGTAGATATATTTTGAAGTAAATTAAAAATTTTAGGATCTTTGAATATCGGGAAAATATCGGCAAAAATCTTCTGAGGAGGGTACTTTTAATTTTAATTTATCGCTGTATAACGGATAAGGTGCTTCTTTATTTTTTGTATTTTGTTGCTTCGTAAGATATGAGCGAAAATTATAGTCTAATTGCCTAAATCCAGCAACATCCCGTTATATGGGTTAGTCGATTTAAGGACTACAAAAATACACGTAGAATACTCTTGGATGCTGATTTCAGATCGTCTTCATCGAAATAGTAAGTAATTTTCTTTTCCATTTAATACTGTTTTTGTGTTTAAATTTTGAATCCGGAGAATTAAATTACTGATATCAATGATCTCATATAAATATCTAATTGTATTATAAAATTAGCAATGGAATTAAAAGTAGCGAAAGCAAAGCATAGACAAAAGCGTTAATCTAATATTTTTCTTTCTTCTAAATTAGTTTCATCATAAAAAAAGGTACTGTTTATTACCTCAAATAATAAAATGAATCGCATCAACTTTATAAACTCCCTTATCATTTGGAATGAAAATACTGATAATAATAATTAAATGACAACAATAAAATATTATAATGAAACATGTTTCTATTTTTCTAACTAATTTTTGATGATTTGAAACTTGTGTACTAAATGACCCAGAAGAAAACTCAGCAACAAAATACATTTTCGTTGTTTTCTGCTCAGCGTACGTTTCGGTCGAACCATTTTAAAAAAATCGCTTAGTTTTTGGTGTAGCGATCAAAGATTCACGGCGGAAGACTGTCTCCTACGAACGAAAGCGCGCGCAATCTTCTACTTCCCTATTGGCTGTCGCTAGTAAACGTGTCCAGTAAGTGTGAACGAGCTAGCTTAGTTAGAGCGGCGTTCTATGCGTCGCTTAGCTCCGATAGCGTCGTTGTGTATCAAGTGTGAACGGCCCTTACCAGTAAAGATGTGCAAGTCAGTGCAATTATTCAGAATGTTGTCCACCCATAAACTAGTCAGTAAAAAGGAATTTGGCTCCTTTTTATGCTGCTCCAGTCACGAAGCTATATACACTGCTGGCCACCGTAAATGCAACACCCTGAAGGAAGCATGCAAATAACATGAAATTTACAACATGCATTAGCGGAGGTGAGATATGCAAATGATTAGAATTTCAGCGCAGACGTACATCACGCGCGCCTGTTGAGCCACTTCAAGGCGCCATTTAAGGCTTGGAGTTTTCGACGATTTGAAGTTCGGCAATTGTGTTTTTCTTGTGGTTTTTTCAAAAAAAAAAAGATCAATTATGCTTTGTAGTAAACAGCGATCATCGTTTGATCAAGTATCCGAGTTCGACAGAGGAAGGATAGTAGCCTACCGAGACTGTGGATTATCTTTCAGGGAAATCGGTAGTCGTGTTGGACGGAACAAAACAACTGTAATGCGGATATGTGACCTTTGGATGCAGGAGGGCACGACGGACCGACGTGTTCGATCGCATCCACCTCAGTGCACCACTTCACGTGATGACAGGAACATTGTGCGCATGGCAGTGACGGATCGCTCAGTCACATCATGAACCACAGCACAGCACATTCAGTCTGTAACGCATTATCCAGTGTCTGCGCGTACCGTTCGACGCCGTTTACAGTAGAGTGGTCTGTCCGTAAGACGTCCATTGCTTCGTCTACCCTTGACGCAGAACCACAGACGTCTCCGCCGCCAATGGTGCGATGAAAGAGGGATGTGGACGGCAGAATGGAATGAAATTGTCTTTACTGACCAGTCACGCTTCTGTCTGCACCACGACGATGGTTGGATTCGAATCTGGAGACACAGTGGAGGGAGGTTGCTGAACAGCTGCGTTATGCACTGCCACACTGGTCCTGCACGGGGTATTAGGGTATGGGGTGGTATTGGATATTACTCTCGCACTCCTCTAGTAGGCATTAGCGGTAAAACAGCTAGCGCTACATCTCCGAGGTGTTGGAGCCAGTTGTCCTTCCTTACCTTCAGGGCTTGCCCACAGCCATATTTCAAGAGAATAATGCGTGACCACACGTGGCCCGCATTGTCCAAGGGTTCTTCGTCAATCGCCAGATTGAATTGCTTCCCTGGCCGGCTCGCTCTCCGAATCTTTCGTCAATAGAAAACATGTGGTCCGTGGTTGCTGAACGGTTGACCCAGATTACATCCTAAGCTGCCACACCAGATCAACTTTGGCAACGTGTGGAAGCTGCTTGGTCTGCTGTATCCCAAGAACACATCCAAAGTCTCTTTGAATCAATGCCGAGGCGTGTGGCAGCGGTGATTTCCAACAATGGCGGCTACTCTGGCTACTGATTCTAGAAGGAACCACACTTCACAGAAGTCTATAAATTTAATCATTTGAAACTTGGTCAACATGTTATCTACTAAATAAATTTTGTTGTGATATCTCTTTTCTTTCTTTGTGTTGCAATTTGGGTAGCGAGCAGTTACTTAGTTTTAGGCAAGCGCTTCGGAGCCTGAGCCAGTAGGACAAATCATTCGTCTCCTAGCAAGATCTCCTTTACGAAGCCAGTTACTGAGTTATTTGAAGATATTCGATATCTTCTACTGCATATGCCCTTGCAAAATTTCTGAAGTAGTTGTTTACTTTTTCTTTTGTCGATTATACCCAATAAATGATCATGAAAAATAATCGTAAAATATCGGGAAGGCTATTTTTTCCCTGTGTTTCTTGGACCCCAAATACTTCCGCCTGCTCCTGCTCAGCTTCTAACTTGCCGTGCGCGCTATGTTTTTGGCAGCTTTATCAAAGACATATATCACCATTCACTCATAAAAATTACATCTTGTTTAAGTTAATTTGCATTGTGTTGCGTAACGGGATCGAATCTTTTTGATTCCGTAGCACGGTCATTTTTGCTATGTATCCATGAAATATCATTGGATTTTAACTTAATATCATCAAACTGTGCTCATTCTTATGACGGTTCCTTAAATTTTTTCCGCCAGTTTAGTACTGCAGATAATGGCATTCTTTTCATCGAATCTTTTCAGCTTTCTCGTGCAAAGTTAATTCGATAAGATAATGCTTAAAATAGGCACCAAACTCAGAATCCCATATAGATTTATATCGTCAATAGCCAATAATGTAATATGAAAATAGGATGAAAAAATATCAAAAAAACTCCTTGTGAAAAAAATCCCCAAAAGACTCACTTGAATTTAAAAATTTTCAAGATAACTCTTGCTCTTTCTTATTCAATTATTGTTCAGTTTCTTATTCAATTATTGTTCAGTTTCTTATTCAGTTATTCAGTATTATTGCGTTATGACTTAGCCCACCCGAGAGATAGCAACATCTGATCAGATTTCTTAGCTTGCGGCTCTGATATTAACTTTCACCAGGTAATTTGGTACGCTCTAACTTTAGACTTATATCGGCAAACGAGATGAGATGTAAGACCCCATATTATAATTACACGTGCTGTGCTAAGTATGCTGAAATAAAGGGGAGTTTGAGAGATTTACAACTGTCTTCCCATTGAATTTTCAGTGTAAAAATTACTTCGGCGATTATGTATATTTTCATAATAACTTACTGACGTGGTAAACATTTTAAGAGAAATTGCATTGTGCTTCTTTCGTTAATAACTGAGCCTCTTTCTAACTATCTTAGCCCTCAGAGGTGAACATTTCTTTCCTGATTGGTCTTTTACATTAGCTTTTAATTTGTGTCGTATATTACACAGTATTTCGGTCCGTTTTGGTGCAGGCATTTGCAGCTCATATTTACTTTCCCTGAATATTTTAATTTAGGTCTGCAATAGGCATTCGGCTTTCTTTTGGACCTCTTATGCTTAGTACGGTCTATATTATTATTTCAAATTTTCAAATGTTATTTATGTTTGCAAATGCCAATTTTTTTCTCTTTTCGATTTCAGTTTATAAATTTTAGTATTTGTTATCTTGAAGAAGTGCTACAATTCAACCTGATCTGTGATATTATTTTCAAACTTGAAATTCCCAAAGTATAATTTTAACCGCTGACGTATCAATAAGCTGCAGCTCGCAGAATCATTTACTTCATTTTATAGATTCTTATTTTTCTTGTTTTTCATATCCTAATTATTTACAAATAATTTATTATTCATCATCTGATATTTTAAAATTTTTTTTTACATATTGACATCGACTGTATTCTATGCTGTTTGATGATTTGGCTGGGAGCATTCTAAGCCATGAACGTAATAAGTTTCTCAATTTATTATATTTATTACATGAAATATATTTATTTTTGTGTTGTTTCTCTAAATTCTAGGACAAGACCATAGGTTTGTAACAGACATAAATCGCACTTATCTTAATTACATGTATAATGTAAATTTAAGAAATTTTCTCTTTACTCCGGTGTCTTCGTAGCGTAATTGGAAAACATGTATAAATAATTCCCCTTGTTTAAGTTATAAACATAAAATGTTAACGTGTTTTTGTTGAGGCATATTTTCCAATTTCCTGCTCAATTTCCGGTTTCATTCTGAAGCGTCGGATCCACATGAAAGAAATAGGAGAATGAAAGAGATGTTTAACTTAGAAATAATCCAGAGAATTTTCCATGTACCTTTTAGGAAATGTGATCTTTATTTATTTTATTTTGTGGTATTTATATTTATGAAATGTTATCTTTATTTCTGTATTTCACGTTACACGTGCAAAATGAATCTTATTTCTTTAAATGGATAAAAAAATGAAACAGAACTAAGTATTTTCATTTCACTTAGTGCTTTCCAAATGATGCCAATGCTAGAAAATACTGATTTCAAAAATATATAATAATTTTTGCCATCGTTCAATATTAGCTTTAAATTTACTTACGCACCTGCTTCTTCAGAAATACTTTTGGTTCTTACTTATAATTACGGCATCCCTTTATTAAACGGCGTCAAGATTATGGCCAAGTTTCATTAAGAAAATCTTAAGAACTTGCATAACAAGCATATTTACTTCTTCTATCACTTTGGTGGCTGCCATATTTCAGCTTTTGTCATGAAGCACAATTCGGGCTGCTGAATGTGTCAAGGATTTTATGTTACATTTAAGTGGTAAAATATTCTTGAAGGCAGTTCCAACTCCGAATGCAAACACAACTAATAGATATACATACATATACGTATGTACGTTACATATACAACTGTTATTTTTCTTCGTTATTTGCGTACCTTAAACTTTTAACGTATTATCGCATTGCCTTGTGCGATCTGTCATAGTGTACGTGCGACTAACAAGTGGACAATACATGGTTTAAGTCCTAGCGAGGGCACTGCTGATTTTCTCCATTTCTCTCTCAGAAAAATCTAATCCTTTATACAAACAGAGGTATGACCTGCAAAAACTGAAAAAACACCCTTGAAGCCGGCCGTTCACCGAGATTCGAAACCTGTGCTTAATTACCAAAGTTCAGCGACTTTACCTCTCGGCAGTCCTGGTGGGACTTCCAAGACTTTGCTTCCGAGTCCCTTCACTAATCTATCGCCCACCAGCGGCCGAGCGGTAAAGTCGCTGAACACTGGTAGTTCGGTGCGAGGTTTGAATCCAGCGAAAAGGCTGGTTTCGTGGTTTTCCCCATGTGTAACGTGTATAAGAGCCAGTTTCCCTTGGAAAGTCCTCTACGAAGGCATCCCTCCCCTTTAGGCAGATAGCCCTTGAGGCTTTGCAGTAATCACATAAACCAAATCAATCACTAATATACTGCAGCTGTAAAAAGATTAGTGTACGTTGAAATTTCACATACAAAGAAGAGTTCTTTCAAATGAACTAGAGATGAGTCCAATGGCTGAAGACTTAGTTAGAACAAAGAATGCTGAGGAGCAAGTTTTTCGTTCTAGGGATTAGCACCATTTGTATTTCATAATGATATCGACAGTTAATTATGTTAAAGTACTAATCAATATTGACTAGTTCGTGGCTAGTCGTTAGGCTGATGCTAGGAGACAGTCATCAACGCACTGCATTTTTGAACTTAACCCAAAATTTAACTTACAGTACTGATATTTAATTGTTTTACTTATTTATTTCCTTTTATTGCAAGGAAAAATGAATTTTTTGTACACGGCCTCCGAATTAAATTACAGTCAAACAATTTTGCTGTTATCATTTTAAAAAACTTGTTATATCTCATTTAAGTGTTTATGATACTGTTCTTAAATAAGTGTAACTCTTAAGATGAGATGTAACAAATTTTATGCAATTTCTCCTGAGCAGAAGTCCGAAAAGTAAGTAGGAAAAAGATTTGATATTTTAATTATAAAAGCGTTGCAAACTTCTCTCTCTTTTGTTTTAATACATGATAATTTTTTCCCTTTTTTGTATTCTCGCTGTTCGTGGAGTTGTTGCTAAAATTCTTAATTTGGAATTTTTGCTTTCTTGTGGCTTTGAAAGTATTTCAACAACTTTTATAAATTAATTAAATATTTCGAACTCAGTTTTGAAGAGTCCTGCACTATGCATTGACTCTATTAGTCCCGCCGCACTATTTTTACAGCAACAAAATTATCCTCCCAATTAGCGATAAAATTCTTTTCTGTTACACATAAAGATCAAAAACACAAAATGACACTGCAGCCAACTGATAGCGCAAAGCGTCTTTCATTTTTTTTTTTTTTTTTTGTTATTTTAATAGTGTGTTACTCATTAGCGTAACAAAGTTAATCATTTAAAAAATAATGTTATATGGACTTCTGAACAACATTTTACAGCAAGTGTTATTTTTAATTATGAACGCGTTAAATAAAATAAATTTCTAACAAAATACATAACATAAAGAGCAGCAAATTTCTAACTGTATTTCTTGTGAACACTACCAGGATCAGATTCGCATAAAATGCAGGGTCAGGAATGATTTCCGAATGCGATATAGTGAGTTTTGTCTGAGCTTTCTTTTAGGAATGCTTCAAGTTATACACGGACGCAGAAGTAGTAGGATGGGTCATTGTAATAACGCGGAGTTAGTCAATATGCTTTGATATACGGAGCTGAGGAATGTAAAAGACGAGCCGAGCAGTGATTGCGCGAAAAATGCTATGTGTTGAGAAGTACTCTCAGTTATAAATTCTTTGCATGCCTGCAGAGATGTTCGCTCAAACGAGCTCATTTCAAAGAACTTGCATGAGTTATGAAAGATGGGCACGGGCTCCGGACATCGGGGAGACTGTGCTACATCACGTACAGAATATAGTGGGTAAAAAAAAGTATTGGCAATTGCCTATAACTGATCATAATAGCTAACAAAAGAAATGCTTGACAATTTTAGCTGGACATAATGAACACAGGAGACAATAAAGAAACAAATCTAATGAAACATTTTCTTTTAATATGCCTTTTACACAAAATATACAACAAAAACGTAAATTTACATGTCAAAAAAGTATTAGCAAGATCATACAGTAAAATGTGGGAACAAAATTTAATACTTTGTAATCATACCTTTTGCACCTACAGCACCTTGCAATAAACATAGAGAAAAACAAAGTCCTGTTTGTTGAAAAGGTCCCGTTGCGAATTGTGTGCTATTCTTTGCAGGAGTATACGCTTAATTTCATCCCTAAATGAAATTTTATGTTTCCTGACTTCTAGATCCAATTTCTGCCATAAATTTTCAACTGAATTTATGTCAGGCGATTGAGGCGGTGTCTTTAACTGGCGAGGAGCGTTATGGAATAACTATTGCCAGATGATGTCCACTGTATCCTTAGAGTCATTGTCCTGTTGAAACACAAATTATGTTCTTAAGCCAAGTTTTTGGGCGTTGAATTTCATGTTATAGCGCAGTATGTCAATGTATGTTGTGCGCGATATCATAATACCATCAACGAAGCACAGGTTACCAATTCCGTTTGTTACCATACAGCCGCAAACTATGACGCTCCCTCCAACATGTTTTACAGTCGGTGTTAAATATTATTTTTCCAGTTCGGTGTTAGGCTTTCTCCACATATATTGCCGTCAATCACTCTCGAAAATGTGAAACTTCGACACTTCGGACAAAATAACAGTATTCCAAAATTCTTCTGATAAATTAAAATGAGATTTTTCAAAATCTAATCCCTTTCTTCTGTTTATTTCTGAAATGAAAGGCTTCTTTCTAGCTGCCTTACCATAATAACTTCCTCCATATCAGATATTCCGTATAGTCTGTACACTAAAAGTTTTATGGGAAGTATTAAGAACATCTTTGGATAATTAGGGTGCAATTATTTTGGGGGTTTTCTTAACCTCTTTAATAATGCCACGTTTTCCCTTGCAGAAAATATTCGACGTCGTCCACTTCTAATCTTATTTTCCGTCGATTCTGTCTCTTTGAACTTTTTTACAACACTTCTAACAGTAAATAAACTTATTTTCATCTGTATTCCTATAGCACGATAAGTTAAACCCTCATTTCTGAGCTGAATAATCATGTTTTTAACATTAACATCCATCCTTCGACTTCGAAGCCATTTTATCACAGTATTAGCAAAATAACGTTTTAAACGTTTTGATGCTTTGGTTGCATATTCTGTTTTACAGCGGTAATTAATTCCGCTCATTAAAAGTTTTGAAGTAGCACTGCAGACTTTATACTAACAGGATTTCTTATCAGTCTGAACACGTGACAGCATAGCAAACTTTGCATAGCAGTTAGAATTTTGCCAATACTTTTTTGACATGCAAATTTACATTTTTGTTGTATATTTTGTGTAAAATGCATATTAAATTGAAAGTTTCGTTAGATTTGTGTGTTTGCTACCTCCTGTGCCCAGCTAAAATTTTCAAACATTTCCTTTGTTAGGTAATATGATCAATTATAGGCAATTGCCAATGCTTTTTTCACCCACTGTACTTCAAGTTTGATTGCGAGAGCTATAACTTATGAAGTCAGAGTTACTCGCTACAGCGTCCGGAGGATTCTTAATATGGTGTGAATTTTATTTATTTATTTATTTTTACATTATCTGTTAAACAGTAAGTTTAATATTTATTTTAAAAGTTACATATTTTAAAGGAGACATTTAATGCTATGTTAAATGCTAAAACTGATATGCTGTAACAGGTTAAAGGTGCATGAAGAAGACAAACTTGAAAACGATTCAACTAAACAAGTTAAATGTATTGCACTTTCTAAGAGACAAAAAAAAAAAAAAAAAAA